>PVKA01019621.1:10360-41845 GCA_004027165.1 Ctenomys sociabilis
TATCTCAACTATCTTGTATATATACCTACATGATTTTCCCCTTTCTGTATTTCACTACTTTTTCTCCTTCCCTTCTTCTCTACTGTTTATTTCTTATGTTCACTTTCTTTCTATTTTACTACATCTATTATACTCTCAAATTCTATTTATTCTTCTAGATTCTTACACTATGGAAACACAAAGTTTACACAAGTGGGTCTGATTTATTTCACTCATGATATAGTTGGATCTTCCAGTTGTATACACTTACCTATAAAAAACAACTCTATCTTACTTTATAGCTGAGTAATACTCCATTTTATAAAAGTATCACATTCTTTTTATCCATTCCTGAAGTGGTGGGCATTTGGATTGTTTCCAAAATTTAGCTATGACAAATTGTGCTGCTATACACAGGGTTCACATATTTCACTATGGTATGATGTTTTCAGGGATTTTTTTTTTTTTTTTGAAAAATACTCAGGAAGGGAATAGCTGTGTTAAATGGGATTTCCAATCCTAGTTTTCGAGGAGTCTCCACACTGTTTTTCACAGAACTTGTACCAGCCTACATTCCCACCAACAGTGAAGAAGGGTTCCTTTTCCTTTACAGCCTCTCCAGCATTAGGTATTCATTGATTTCTTTAAGATAGCCATTCTTTCTGGAGTGAGATGTTATCTCAGTGTTGTTTTAATTTGAATTTGTTAAATGAGCTGTGTTGTGGAACATTTTTTTCATGTATTTATTTGACATTTGTATTTCTTCTCAGAATTGTGTATTTAGCTCAGATGCCCATTTTTGGACTGGATCTTTAAATTTTGGAGGTCTGAAATTTTTATAGAAGTCCATTGTATGAGTGACAACTGGTCAACATATTTTCCCAATTTGTGGGTTGTATTGTCACTCTGCAGGTGATTTCTTTTTGACACACAGAAACTTCTCCATTAGATGAGATCCCAGTTGTTGATTCCTTGAAGTAATTCCTGTGCAGTTTGGTTTTTGTGCATAAATTCTCTGCCTACCCCTTATATCTTCAAGACTTGCACCTGGTTTCTCTTCCAGTACATTTAGTCTTTCTGTTTTAATGTTTAGAATTTTAATCTATTTCCTCTTTAGTGCATGGTGGTATACCTGGATCAGATTTAGCCCCTTTGTCAAATATAAGGTAGGTAAGCATGTTTGCAGTTGTGTCTGCATCTTCTAATCTGTTCTACTGATACTCAGGTCTTTCTTTTTTTGCTAATACCATGTTGATTTTTATCACATAGCTTATAGTATAATTCAAGTCAGAGATTGTAATGCCTCCTACATTGCCTTTGTTGGCAAGATTGCCTTTGATATTACAGATATTTTCTGGCACCAAATGACTTTTAGTAATGGTTTCTCTAGATCTGTGAGGTATATTGATGATATTTTGATAGAAATTGCATTAAATCTGCGTAACAATTTTGGGTCTATGGTCATTTCCATAATGTTGATTCTTCCTATAAAGAATCAAGGAATGGGGCCAGAGAGATGGGTCAGAGAAATAAGCTCTTCCTTGGTAAGCACAAGGGCCTGAGTTCAATCCTTGCTTCTCCAGAAAAAGAAAAAAAAAGTAGGAGAAGCAAGGAATGCTTTTCCATTTTCTGAAATACTCTTCAATTTTTTTCAGGGTAATATAATACTCACTGTATAGATTTTTGCTTACTTTGTTAGATTAATTCCTAAGTATTTCAATTTTTTGATGCAAGTATAAAAGTTATTGTTACTTTACTTTCTGGTATAGTGAGTTTGTTGTGTGTAGAGAGATGCTATTGATTTTTCGGTGTTTACTTTGTATCCTTCTATACTACTAAATTTGTTTATTAATTCTAGGAGTTTCTTAGTGGAGTTTGTTGAGTCCTCTGTGTAGAATATTGTGTTATCTGTGAATAGTGATAGTGTAACGATTTCATTTCCAATGATCCTTCCTTTGATTTCTCTGTCTTGTCTAATGGCTCTATATATTTACATCTATAATCTGAGCAACTCCACTGAGGACAGCAGCATGTAATATAGCAACCACAGCTGAATACCTTTCAACCTGTGCTTTTAATGTATTGTCGCTAATGTCTTTTTTTTTCATTTTGGAACGAGGGTGATTCTAATATCTTATCAATTAGCATTATTATTACTTTTTTCCCTTTAAAATAAGTTAAAATCTTAAAACTAAAAAGGAAAATGAAAAAGATTAAAGTTTATTGAATGCAAAGTTAATGTTTAACTGTTTGATCTTGCATAATTGTATCTGGTAATCTGAGCAACAAATTTAATGATAACAATATGTTATACATTATTATTGTTAATATTCTATTCTTGTTTTAAAATTCTCTATCATTTGCACTGTTTCATGTTGCTTTGTTTCTATCTTTGTTATTGATATTTCCTTTTATCTTCTCTAAAACAAGGTATTATTTATAATAATATAAAATATAGAAATAATTATGTATAAAGTTTCACTTGCTTGTATAAATATGTCATGTGAACTAGTATTTTAAACTTCTAGCTCTTCTTCTTCATCCTGTTGACCCTTCACACATATTAATACAAAGTTTGGCATAAATCTTATGCCACAGCTTCTGTCAGGCTAAAAGTAAGTGAAATAGCAAAACTAAAACCCTATAAAACAAAGGCATAAATGTATTCTGGGTATTTATTTACCAAATAAGCTATTATGACCCATCTTTAATAGGCAAGTAAATGCCCAGGTGATCCAAAAAGAAGCATACTGTGTACTGCCAACTGTTCATCAGTCTTGAAAAGTTAACACTATAGAAAAGGTCACAAAGAATTTTGCCGGAGACAAGCATGAATAAGCAGAAGATAAACTTTCTCCAGCAGGGAAGCTATTCTGTACAATACTGCAGTGGTGCCTCCCTATCAGTTACAGGACACACAACACCGAAGTGAACTTTAATGGACCACGAGTGATAGATAATCAGGTATCAATCAAGATATCCAAGGAAGGAAAAGCTCTGCATGGGTTGGAAGTGGGAGTGGAGTGGAAGGGCCAAGATATGTATCAGGCCACTGTGCTTTGTCTTTTTTTTTTTTCTCAAAAAATAATAAAATATTTTTAAATACATGGCAAATATAGACATGATACAAACATCTAATGACTGACACTCTAAACAGAACTTTAGCAGCTTCTTATGATATTCTAGTTTACAAAACCAGTAAGTGTTGCATCTCATGCTGCATCTTTAAAAGTATAACAATATCAAAAGCTACCAGAATGTACAAAGAAAAACGATAAACTGGAATGCAAACTAATCTCATATTTTTCTTCATTATGATTTTAGATAAAAGGGTAGGTTTTCTTATTGCTTAATATGCAACATAGACAATATGCTACTGAAGTGCCAGTTTAGAATTGTTTAACATTGTATAAAATTTTACAGACTTCTCATTCATGTTTTAACTTTATTACATCTATAATATTAATAGACTTCCATACTAATTTGAAGCATTTTTGAAAGCATTACAAATGAGCCATGAGCCATGTATTTTCTCTTAAGAAGCCTGTCACATTTAATCAAGGTCATCATAATTCACACATTTATACTCCTCTTAAATTCAATCACACATTGCTTTACTTCTGCAAGCTCCATTTGAATAAGTTATGTGCCAAACTAAACTGATATAATTTCATATGTAAAATTCATAAACATCCTCCATATTATGAAAACAGGCCTGTTTTCACACAAAGAATGTTTTATACAATAAATGGCTAAATGCATGGATTTATTCTTCATTCCACGTACTTTTAAAATTATTATTATTATTTGTTATTATTGTTTTAATTTATATATTTGGTACAGGGTCTCACTACTAAGCTTGGACTCCTAGTAACCTTCTTGTTTCAGCCTCCCCAGTGCTGGGATTACAGGCATGCACCACCATGACTGGACTTGGTGGCTGACTGGGTGGCCTCAGGGTAGGCTCAGCGTGACATGTGGTACTGAGGATGGAACCCAGGCCCTTATGCTTTCCAGGCAGGTGCTTAGACTGCTGAGGTATCTCTCCAGTCCCATAATTCCATTGAGAGGCATTAAAAGTTATTAAAGACCACATGTGCTCGTATATGTAGTGCCATGAAGTAAAAAATGGCAGCTGTCACGTATATGACACAAAAATGAAACTTTGTATATGTTTGTCAGGAATCCAATAAAAAGAGTAGAAATATATAAACAGAAAGATATTGTCATAAAATTAGTAAGAAAATTCTTCGACATGAAGTAGAGCAACTTAATTTTTAAATTCTGTAGGCAGCAGTAAGGAAAGAAGAAATAAGCATGTAGGAGAAGACCAAAACAATCATAGTATTAAAATTCTGCTTCGGAGAAAAATCTTCAAATTCAGGAAACAAGTTATGGAAGTCACAGTGCCCTTTGTATTCCTGGAAGCGCCCTCCAAAATGTTCTTAGGATTCTTGAAGACACAACAAAACTGCAGAATTGGCCCCGGTAGTGCAGTTTCCTTTTCCCCACAGGCTTCGGTCTATAAAGAGCATGTCTGTTCGGTGGGCGGCACATCTCGACACTCAAGACAGGCAGTGCTCGTACCCACCTCATCCTGCACCAGCTCGCCTGACAGCCAGAGCACACATCCTCAGCCTCCTGACTTGAAAACGCCCCCAAGAAAACAGGGAAATCTTTAACGTGAGACCAAAAGGTAACTCTGTTTTGGACCCCCACACTCTGTTCTCCCTGAATGTGTATTTTTTAATTCTTCCTAATAAACTTTTCCAGCTCTTTTTCCTGAAGTGCCTTGTGATTGTATGATGCAAGCCAGAATACTGTACCTATAACGTGACCCTGAGAGAGGTGGGTTGATGTCCTCATTTCCTCTGTGGGAGGATCTGCTTGTCACCTCTCTGGTGGTGTCAGTAGTACATGTATGCTTTTTAAGTTGTAACTGTACAAAGGGATAAGAAGATCTTCCTAAATATTGATTATGAGTAAATACATTAAAAATACTAAAAGTAGAAATTGTTACAAATTGCAGACTAAGTTTAGACTTTGCTCAACTGAACCTGCTACTTTCAAATTCAAATATGCTGATAAAATATATAATTGTCCTATGAACAACCTACATGTGCAGATCTGCTCATCTTTGTTACATCAGGATCAACAACAAACTGCATGATTGGGAAGAGGACATGGAAAGGGAGCTGAAGAGGTGCATTAAACATGCTTGTCTAGAACATTGTATCATATACATTGAGGTGCCCTGAATATTTTATTATGAAATGATAGTATTTCCTCATTATCATATGATTCCTTCATACTTTCTTATATTGTTTACAATTTCTCAAAGTCTGAAATTATTCTACATATGGTCGGCTCAGTATGCACACATCCAAATTCCCAGACTCCATCAGTATGTTATGCCTAAAAGCAAAAGGAACATTGCAGAATTCATTCAGGCAATGAGATGCAGACATCACGCTAACCCATTTCAGTAAAGCTGGTGTTATTGAATGAGTCTCTAAAACAGGAAAAGTGAGGTTCGAGGCTTAACACTGTAATCATGCACACAATCTTAGAGAGATACATGATGAAGTCAGAGCAGGAAGCTATGTGTAGGATGAATGCAAACTGCAGAGAGCATGCAGAAGCTGGGACAGGACCATAATCAAACTGGGCTCACTGTCAGAACCTCTAGAAGGAAAGTGGTACTGTCCTGTATCCCATTAGACTGTGATTTTCAGAACTACAGGTTTACAAATTTTTATTGATTCAATCCACAAAATTGTGGTAACATTTTATAGAGGCAATAGCTAACTAGCACAAATATGAACAAATCCCATCCATGCATATGCCTGCATACCTACTAATCAATGGGAAACTTGGTTCATTGTGTGTGTGTGTGTGTGTGTGTGTCGTATATTTCTACTTCCTTGCTAGGAACATCAACTGTAACTTTAGGCATTTCTCTAATCGTAAGTCTAATGTCTGTTTGAGATAGGATATAAGAAATAAAGATAGGTATAAAACAGACAATGAAAGTCATAATTTTAAATTGCTACTTTAAAATATTGCATTTTTTAGGACAAAAAGTTACCTAAGGATAAAATGTGTTCCCCTTCCAAACTACTTACTATTATATTGTAATTCTTAAAATATACAATCAACTGTGCCCATGCATTGCTTCTGTAATGATCTTTACCTGAAGATATTTGCCTTTCACCTGATAATTGAATCCTTTCAAATTCCACAGATCCTTACTCAAGACCACAGAAATGGTCACCAGGCTTAGTTCTGAAAGACTCTCTCTCTTAGGGATATATTTCTTCAATTCTGCCTGGTAAACCTCTCATCGTCTTATCCTGAAAGTTGTTTTTTTTTTCCTGTGCTAGAAATCAGGGAACCTAAAAATCATTCTGTGACTCTGTGGATTGAAGTCTTCACTTCTTCACTGGGAAACCTTCTAACACTCTGTTGAGTGACAGGATTGCTTTATGCCTTCACCTGAAAGAAAGTGGAGGATGAGGAGAATAAGAGCAGTAGAAAGACAAGAGAGAGAAAAGAGGAAAGAAGTTAGTTCAATTTATAAATTTTTACATGCTTAATTACCTGTTTGATGTGAAGATATTTAAATAAGTACAAGGATCATAATCTATGAATAAGTTCCCATCAAGGCTTTCCTTATTTGGTATATGAGAAAAATAAATGAGAAAAATACAGATTATTTCATTGAAAATTAAAGTTGGCATCTTACAGAAAGAGGAAAGTGTATGTGATAGGTAGACTTGATAGATGTCGTAATCTTCCTTGGATTAGCTATGTTTGCATCACTCCATTACAAATAGAAGCTTCTGGTTAAACTTTTTCTTTAGAGAGATGCAAGGCATGCAATCTTCTTTACAATAATGAAGATTTATTTTTTAATCCAGCTGACTTAACTATGAAGGGATATTTCTGATAAGTCCCCTCCTCCTGTCCTTTCTCCAGCTGCCCAAGTTTCTGGAGCCACTCCTGTTCTGCTAGGACACTACCTGCCCACCTGAGAGCTCACGGCACTGCAGCCACACACACCCCGACTTCATGGCCCACCCAAACCTGCTGTACCAGCCCCTGAACCTGTCTGTAAAAGACCCTGCTCAATGTACTGGACTCAAGCTCTCCTCCAGATTTACTTCCTGAGGTCCTCCCAAATGCCACATAAAGGCTGGCTGTGCTCCTAACTGGGTCTCACCATTTATCTAACCCTTTCCTCAGAAGAAAAAAAAAACCCACTGTAAGCATCACTGCATAGAAGGATAGTACATAGTTAACAGTGCCAGTTAAAACTCATCTTATCTTGGATATGTTCCTATAGACTGACAGATTATTAATAGGTTCTTCTTAATATCAAATACTAGGAACACAGATAACATGAAAATGTTTGACTCTGTCCATTTTTGTCATTACTTTTATATTGCATGTTTTTTATTCATCAGAAATAATAGTTGTCTCCCTTGACTTTGAAATATTTCATTAAAAACACTAATATAAATGAGTACTAGGAAAAGAGTAACCACGTAGGCTCGAGTTCATAAGAATAGAATAAAGTGCATAAAATATCTTCAGGATCAAGAAATTTGGCTTTTGGTATTTCAGTGATTCAAACAAACATGATGATAGAGAGAGGAAACAGATCAGATGTAGATACTTTGAAATCTCAACTGTATTTGTCACATTTAAGAGACAGAATAAGTATAAATATATTTTAGTGTTGCTGCACAGAAGTGAAAATCCCTATGGTTAGTTAGTGGAAAATATAAATCGCTTGGGCATAAGGCTTCCAAGAGTGAGAACTCTTCAAGAAATACATGTTTAAACTTAAAAATCTGATTTGGAGAGATGTGGATTAATTTGAATGTGTAATGGATGATCCTTTCCAAAAATGTTATAGACACATTTTCTAATGTCCTTAAATTTCTTTTTATTTTATTTTAAGTATTAAGATGGATACAAACTAAAAATAAGAACTGTAATTTTTTTTTACTTGAAAAGAAATAAATAAATGCACCTTCCCCCTTTTCTTTAGAAAATTTAAAATTTTCAGCTCAGTGGTGGTCCATTCATTTCATATTGAGGTGACTGTGTTCCTTCATGCAGTTGAGATGACTAGAAGGGGGGGAAATTTTACAAAATACTTCTGTTTGCAAACTTCATTGCTTCAGAACAGCATTGCTGTGTGAACAGAAGTGCCGCTGTACTATTTTTCTTCTCCAAAGTGTCTATAAATTCTTTTGAAAACTAGATAGACTTTGTAAAATAAGCCCGTTCTCTTGGAACTGGTAGTCATCAATTCTGAGATGTAAAGCATACATTCACCATGAGGAATTGGTTTTACTTCTGGAAAAAGACTAATGTAAGGTTGTTATCCCAGGTACTAGGTTATGTTAACTTAAGCTACTGGAACAGGTACAGTTGCCAAGCCCACTTCCTATGGCCGTGTTGCTTACTATTTTAAAATCTCTTGCATTTAAATAGTCTGCTTGGCTACATAAAAGGATGAGACCTTGTAATCTCAGCGGATGTGTGAGATGCGCATCACACTATCCTCTGATTACTAATTCAATAATAACAGTGTTCTCATTTTCTAATATTTTTGATGAAGATTACTTAAGCTCTGAGAAAAAATTGAAGACATTTCTCAAAAGTAAATGAGAAACCTTACCATTTCTTTTTGCTTCTCTTCTTCATCTGCAAATGACAGAGTATACAAATGTCCTCAGCTTACATTCATTTTGCATCTTATTCTTCTCGGGTTGTCACACTGCTTGTCCTTTACCTGGGTTTTGAAACTAGGTGATTTGCAGCTCTCCAGTGTCTTCCATTCTTCCAATTATTTCCTCATAATAGTGAGTTGGTTAGAATTAATTTTTCATCAGGTCACCCCTTTGTTACATCACGTACATTTTAACATGTGCTGAATGGCCTGGAAAAGTGGATTCTGTCACTGCTGCTACCTTGCCTCTTAAAACACACATCAGGAACATCCTTGAAATTGAAATATGAAAGCAGCAGTCTAATTTCTTTCATATAATATAATAGTGTTATATCTCTACGTTCCTGTGCTCATTCTATGGCTTATTCATTGGATTTTTCCATGTCTTTTCACCTTCCCATTGGTTTCTGTTCAGCTCAGATTCTGTTTTCCATTCTACTCAGGCATCGCATCTTACACATTCGACGTCAGTTAGGAAGCCTGCCGGTACTATCCCTTTCATGTGTACTCTGAGAATCTGTTATCATTTTTATGAAGCTATTCCATTATATTTCATTTAGTTTTCTTTCAGATTAAATTTCTTCTGTGTAGTCTTGAAAAATGAACTGATATCAAATAATCTGAGCATAATATTTTCAGTGAGATTGGTCAGAATAGTTTCTTCTAGCAATGCCTCATAAGAACTGAATCAGAAAATATAAAATGGAAGGGTGAAATCAACTAGAGATGAAAAGGAAGGCATGAATATGATTTTATGGATTAGAGAGTTTATGAATCTTAGTTTTAAAAATGTCTTATTGAGAATAGTGAGTATGAAATTACTCAGAATTAACATTCTGATCCTGCCAAGCTTTTGTGTGAATGTTTACATTAATTCTAATAGGCAGATGCATAGAAGGCCTTAGAACATTCTGTGATTACATCTCTGGTGAAATTCTATATTTCTGGTATATTGTTCTTGCCATTATTAGTTTGCAAACATCAAAAAATCAGCATCCACCTTTTTATTTTAAAGATAATAGAAAATAATAGATAAGGCACTCGAGATGATACAGAGTTAGAAAAATAAGATGATAGGTATTCAGTAGTGGTTATTACACTGAACATTGCTGTCTTCAATGTAGTTGCTCAGATTATGTATGTAAACTTATAAAATTGGTCAAAGCAAAAATATTAAGCATTAAGTGTTACCTTCAAAAAACTGATAGAAATTACTAGTAGTACAATCATCTTATCTAACCTGTTCATATACACACATGACTTTTCTCTTCCTTTTATTCTTATATTTTTGAATTTCTCTCATCTCAGTTATTTATTAATTTTGTTCAGCTTCTTTTCCTTTTATTATATTTATTGTACCTTTCAGATTGTATTTGCATGTTCAGATTCTTATACTAGGGGACAATGCAATGTTTATATGTGTGGGTTTGATTTCTTTCACTTATGAGTATAACCTTTGGTTGCATCCATTTAGCAATAAAAGCTTCAAGTTTGTTTTTCTTTAGAGCTGAGCAATATTATTATATTGTGTAAAAGTAACACATCTCTTTTATCCATTCTTCAGTTGATAGACATTTGGGTTGTTTCCAAGTTTTACCTGTGACAAACTGTGTTGCTACAAACATGGGTGCACATATATCACTGTGGTGTGGGTTCATTTATTTAATTTTATTTTCTAACATATTTAGTACAGGGTCTATAGGGTCTCACCACATAGATTGGACTTACAGTGATTCTCCTCTTTTTAGCCTCGCAAGCACTGAGATTGCAGGTGTGCACCCCCGTGCCACATCTCATGTGATGTCTCGGTGCACCCCATGGGCAGGGCTGGCACGGCATGCTGGGGACTGAACCCATAAATTACTTTGAAGATATAAGTAAATAGAAAATAGTCCCTGTTACAATAAAGACACAAATGTCAGTAACCACTCAACATGTTACCTACACATGACAAATTTGAGGAATTCCTGAGATATGGAAAATGTGCATTACCTGGTTGCAGGGAGGAAAAAGGCTGGAGAAGAAGAAAGAAAAGAAAGAGAAAACATTGTAATTCTAAACGGGTGCTTGCAAAAGCTCTTGCAAAGTAGAGAACTCATCTTCCCTGAGGAAACCTATAAAACATCCGGACTACGAGGCTGCTATAGTGAGAAAAGGACAGGGAGATGATGCAGCTCCAAAGCTTCCACGCATGGTAGCCTGCTCCTGGATGCAGTGAACCCACAAGTTGTCACGAGACGCTTTTCCTCATTATTATTTTATTTTGTATGTTTCTCATTGTCTGCATTTAAATGATGACTTACTACCAGTATTTCTAAAAATGTAGCATAACCACAAAAATCAGGAAATTAATACTTTGTAATTCTACAACCCATCTAATGGGTGGGTACCATTTTGACTGGGACCATTTAATTCAAAAATGACATTTGTAATGAAACACCCATGCAAGAATACATAAAATAGTTGTCATCTCTCCTCAGGCAGCTTGAATCCGGAATAATTCATCAGGCTTTTTTCAGATTTAATTACTAGAAGACTTCCCAGTGACTACGTTTAGACATATTTTCATGCTGTCTGATGCACCTCCTTGCCCCTCTGCTTGGGTTCTTCTCATTGTGAATGATGAGTGGAATATCGTGTGGAGGTTTTTCTTTCTTCCATTACTGGTGATATTAAAAACAAATTCTGTCACTTGTGTCAAGTGGCCTCTTTCAAATATCTCAGTAGTATTCTGTTCATTCCATGTGAATAATTAATTAATGTGCTGTGGAGAAATGGCTGCATACATGGTCATGCCCAATTTTTTATTTTCTTTTCACCTCATAGTGATAACATGTGGAGATTAGTTTCCCCTGGTCAGCTGTAACAGCTCTGGTCATTCTCTAATTCCATCACTTCTTATGTATTTTGCTGGCTGCCATCCTATAGGAAGATCATATATATATATGATCAAATAAATAAATAAATATATATATATATATATATATATATATACATATATATATATATATTTAGATTTCTTAACACATGTATTTGCATGGGCTCTACATTCTTTAATAGGTTACCTCATGCCATTGCCTTTGCATTTGCTGATATTCCATGTGTCTCGTATTTAGTAATCACACCCCAAACAACTTGAAGTATCTACAGTTTTAACATGGTGTGCACCATTTTCAAACATATCTTTCTATCCTGGACAAACAGACACACATACACACACACACACATACACACGCACGCACACACGCACACATTTGTTTCTTTCTGTGTTTGTAGCCAAAGCATACATTTCTTAAAGCCCAGGATACTAGCACTTCATGCATGCATGTGCTTTTATTTTATCCAGCTACCTTCACGCAGCCATTTCTTGCTGTGGACAGTTAGCACGTGATAACTGATTTATTGGCTTTGCTGAAGCAGCTTCCCTGAGGCTGAGAGGAGCAGAGCTCAAATTCCACATCCAGCCTATTTTTGGCCTCACTCTTGACAGATCCACTCGTAGTAGGGCAGAGCGGCCAGTGAACAGGAAAGATGAAGGTAATGGCATTTAAAAGTATAGACGGTGTCCTGCATGCTGCCTTTTTTTCCTCTTAGGTCTTAGAAAAAAAAAAAAAAAAACCAAAAAGAAATGTGCAAGCAGAAAATACTTTTTAAAGTCTATTTGACCTTGGAATAATTTAGTTTTAAAACTTCTGTGTGTCTTATTTTCCATCTTTAGAATTATAATTGAGGAAGTTTTACTGATCCTTTCCAGTCTTAAAATTCAGTGAGTAAAACGTAGTCCAATAGATTATATTTCATCTTTGAGCAAGATTGAGATATTAGGAATCAGAAAGAATGTAGATCATCAGGGAATTTCAGATACAGAAATAGAAGTTGGCGTGTCAGTCACAGGGAACAACCATAGCCAGTGACAGTATCTGAGGACTTAGGAACGTTGGGCCATTTGAGGGCTTCACAAAATCTCTCTACAATGAATCTTTAAAAATGTATTTCTCACAGCTTCTAATCCAATTACCTGCAATTCTCATATTCCTTCATATTCAGGATAATTTGCAATCATTTATCTTAAAATGAATAACTAATGAATGTCTCAATTATTTTTCTAATTTTGTTTAATATAGCATCTGCATACCATAATTTAGATAATTTTTTAAAATTATGTCTAATAATATTCACAAGCTGAGCAACTGAGTGACTTTAAACAAACCTAATCTGTTAGCTATATAATACCCTAAACTGCCTACTCTCCTTAACTTCAAAACAACTGGCTTTTTAAGTATGAATATATTTTCTTTATATAAGCTATATATAGAATTTATATCTAAACACAGCACAAGCATAATTAATTTTTTTGAATTCTTTTTATTCATTTAGATAATGTTAAGCATCTTAGAGTGAACTTTAAAAAGTTAAAACAGAGACAAAAGAGTAAAAATTATAGATCAGCTTATTTTATTTATTTTTTCTGTATTTTACGGAAGGGTCTACAGAGCGTTCAGGATTCTCACTAATAGATCAGACTCATAGTGAGTCCCCTGTTTGCAGCCTCCCAAGAGCTGGGTTGACAGGCATGTGCCACCAATTGCCATCTAAGTGTGTCCCAGGGGCAAGGCCAGCATGGCAGGCCTGGGGATTGCACCCCAGCCCCCTGTGCCTGCTTGCAGGAGCTATTTGGCTGGCCCTAGTTCAGCTTATTTTAAATGACTGATTTATTATATATATATTATATATTGTATCACTAAAAAGCTATTACAAGAGATAAAGTATAAATAACAATAAGGTACAACTTGAGTTTCCTTTTTCTGCCAGAGCACTATTTACTTGCTTTTTAAATAGAGGATAGGGTTTTATTCTGTTCTGTC
Organism: Ctenomys sociabilis; assembly: GCA_004027165.1. NCBI lineage: Eukaryota > Metazoa > Chordata > Mammalia > Rodentia > Ctenomyidae > Ctenomys > Ctenomys sociabilis. The sequence goes on from PVKA01019621.1 coordinate 23,948, forward strand.
ACTACTAGAAAAAAAATGGCTCCTTTTGGTGCATAGATCTCTCAATTTATTCACAATGCAGTTGGAGTTTAAACTGCAGTCAGTTGCTCTGGGATTTGGAGTTGACCTTTAATAGCACAATAGTATAAGCTTCAACAGTTTTCTTCCATTGTCAGTAACAATTTTCCAAAGCTGTTTCTTCATAAAATGTTTCCTCACCAGTTTCATTTTAATTTTAACATTCTGAAATCACTAAACAGTAAGCTGCTAGTTAAAGTATCCGTAACATTAAAGGAAGCAAGTGAATAAGTTTGGCAGACTGGAACCCTATACATGTGGGAATTATTTATTTGACACATTTTTATCTTGTATTATTGTTTTTCAATTTTAAAATATATTCATAATAATACAGGTCCACCTTTAAAATATTTAACGTCAAGTTTCCACATTTAAAAAGAGGTGAAATATATAACGGACAAGTATGTCACCTAGGTGTGATGGTCACGTAATTCAGTTAGATGTTTAACATACAGAAATTGTAAAACATATTGAAACTATTTTCAGATCTAACTTTTATCATACAACGTATTTTAAAACTAAGCTTTGCAGTGTATGACATCAGCATTTGACACTTCATTCATTTTATCTTAGTTTGCAAAGATAATGCAATTTGTTGTCACCACAGCACGGGATTCATGACATCCTTTCTTGTTTATGAGGGCATTTATATTGTCAGTGGATATGTTTTGCAGTAAAAATGTGATCCAAATGATGTGAATGTTTAATATTTCTAAGCATTGTTAAAGTAAATACATGTATTCAAGAACAAAAGGATAAGCAAACTCCAAAATAACAGACTATTTTGAATAGAAAATTTTGAATATGTATTTTATTATAATACACTTATTTATTCAAATAACTGCTGCATTATCTTCTTTTTATTAGAATAAAACTGTGCATCATGAAACAATTAAAATTATTCTCATAATTTCAATGGCTGGCTATCATTTACTTGAAGAATATTTAACAATTCAACATATGCTTAAGTAGTTGCAAGACATGATGAAAAGCAACAATTTCTACAGTATAATTTTTTAAGTTTACCAACTCCCTATAAAATCAGCAAAGAGCTACCATACTAGGCACAATACCAGAGTAGTATAAAATTATTTATTTATTTATTTATTTATTTATTTATTTATTAAATGTATTTAGTACAGGGTCTACAGGATCTCACTACACACATCAGACTTGTAGGGACCCTCCTTTTTCTGGCATCCCAAGCCCTGGGATTACAGGCTTGTGCCACCATGCCCCATCCCAATTGCTGTCTCAGTGCGCCCTGGGGGCAGGGCTAGCATGGCACTCGAGGGTTTGAACCCTGATCTCTGTGTCTGTCTAAGTAGGTGCTTAGAGCAGTATAAAGTTAAATCATGCTTGAAAAGGCATTTATATAATCACATTTAATATTAGCTTTGCTATTACACACTTACATAATACTGAATATTATTGAACTTGATATACAAATGGAAATTTCTCAGAAATTAAACATACATAGATATGGCTGTTAGGTTGGTATGTCAACTTGATAGACTTCGGAGTATACCAGAAGGCTTAGTGGAACACCTTTCTAGGTATTTTTGGTTGCATGTGGAGCACTGGGCATAGGGTTTATGCCTCGTTCTTCCACTCTTCTCTGTACAGCTGTTCTTCTCTTCTGCTTCTCAGATGCCACAAACAACAGCTTTGTTCTCTGATCCTATTTTACCATGGCATTTCTGCTTTGTAGACAGTTGTCCATCCGCTCAATTCCCTTAAAACTTCAATTTGAGAAGAGACTCTCTTGATCTGCTTCTCAGAATGTGCTAAGTAGAAGCACATTTCCCAGTGTTCACTCCACTATCCTTCGCTATCCTGTTACTCAGAAACCGCTAAAGTGATGGGAGCCACTGACCGCTCACACTGGTCACGGCCCTTGCTGTCGTTCATGTGATGCTGGTCTTATTAACATGCAAAATGCAAGAGCTATGGCACCATAAAGACCTCCAGATGTCAAACTAAGATAGAGAAGCTAGACATGGAGCCATCAAGAGGACACTGTGAAGCTGAAGAAAGGAAGCTGAAGGTACAGTGGTGGTCCTAGGAAGCTGAAGATGCTCAGAACATGGAACATCTGCTAAAACAAAGCCACAGGCAGTGATAAAGCAACCTCTAAGAAGGCCACGTGTGCTGCAATCCACAAAGCCATGGAAAAGCAGCCTTCCAAGCCCTTTAGCATCTACACCACACTAAACTGTTGCCCACACACCACACTATGGGATTTATGTTTGTCCTGCTGGATTTTAGACTCATTTGAGTTCTATTCTTTTCAAGCCCTCAGCAAACCTTTTTTTTTTTTTTTTTTTTTTTTTTTTTTTTTTTTTTTTTTTTTTTTTTTTTTTTTTTTTTTTTTTTTTTTTTTTTGGAGGGGGGATGGGCAGGTTTAATTCATCCCATGGGTTCTTCATTATACATTTAAAAAAACACAAAAACTCACAGCTAAAAAGCATCAAAAGAGAATTTTTGTCTCAACTTTGGGAAGTTTGGACCATTGTGAGACTTTACAGGTGCAGTCTTTCCAATTGTATCCAAGAGAGTTTGTTATGCTAGAGAGAATTATACACTCACTCTTCATATAGCTAGAGATGAAGTCTGCTTAAGGAGAGCTGTTATTGACAAGGAGTGGGATGTTGTGGTTGGATCCAATTTTGATTAAATCGGGTTTGTTATATGAAGAAACTTACTTAAGAGTATGATTGGGTTAGGATGGAAGTCTGGTCCCTTACTCCTTCTTCTCGGGGACTATTGCCTTTTTCTGCTTATGAGATTTAATGACCTAGAAATCTTTGCTTCACCATGCCACTGTGCTGTGAGATTTCTGCCTTAGAGCCAGGGAACAGTGCATTCAATCCATCTGAAGCAGTAGTCATAATAACCTCTCCTTTCAGCTGTGTGTGTGGATCAGGTACTGTAGCTAGCAGTGGAAAGGGTAATGCAAGCACATATTGAAAGCAAAAGAAAATAACAATTATGAGCCAATCGATATGAACTTGGATGTGAAAGAAAACAAAAGGACTGCTTTAGCTTAATGATTTTGCTTTGAAACTATCTTTAATTATTACTGCAAATTTTTAAAGTTAGGCATGTGAACTAATAAATGGATACTGATACCCTATTTGACATGTATATAGTTTGCATTTTGAAATCGCTTTTAGCTTTACTTTTCTCCTCAAGAGAGCAATAGTAAGCACCTAGATTGTATTGTGTAGTATAACACTGTCACTATATAATGTTTCTTATTAGTTCAATGTTTCATGAAAATACTTTGAGATTTTCAGTCTCTTTTCAAATCACTCTTCTTGAAAGTGTTCTATCAGTTATGTTTTTATAGCTATGTAAATATGTACTAGCTTTACAGATTTTCTTTTTTGTTTCTTTGTGTAGATGTATTATGCTGCATTTTCATTGAGAATACAATATTATCAGTGATAGAGAGAAGTCACTCATGGTGGCATCAAAGAGTAAATAGCAAAACAAAGAGCTGCAACACTGGTACATAGCAAGCCTCTCTCCCCTATGGTCATTTTTCCTGGTCGACTGTACACTGGGAAATGAAAATGCTCAGACATTTGGAGGAATCTTGGACATTGTGTATGAGAGGTTTACACTAATAAAGACCAGAGTTTACACTGGCCTACTAGTCAGAAGTGGTCATTGAGTTTATGGAGAGTAGATGGCAACACAGTTGAGCTCAGGTCTGTCTCACAGATGAGTGAGTCCGTGTTCTCATTCTGTGGTTATCCACCTGATTCTTAAAAGGAAACTTGGGTTAAACATATTTAGCAGTTCAGACAAGTATCATGATGCTTCCCTGACCTTCATAGGGAGAGTTCTTAGTGTAAGAAAGCTCAGATATGTCAGTATAATTGTCCTTATGTAAAAATGTGTTGACATGAAAGCAGTTCTGCAAGCCTGAGGGGATGGCAGAGATTCGTGCCTTTCCCCTGAACTTGAAACATGCAAGGCCACTGATTTTCACACAGCCTGATTCACATCATTTTGGTCATATGCAGAGGACAAATAGACACAAGAGAATACTGGGTTACTGCAATTTCATCAAGATGGGTTTGAAATTCCAGTTGATGTTGAAGATATTTTATTTTTGTAAGAAAATATTGTCTCATTGCCATTTTTTTCAATACAATTAGTAAAAAGTAAAAAGAAACTATTAAGTTCCCTGTATCTTGTTTGCTGCTATGTGTGGCAAATGCTATTTGCTCACTCCAAACCTGTGAACACCATAAAAGGAATCCAACTTCCATTGGCAAAGAGAGAAACACTTCCCCATCAGATTAGAGGGACAAGAACTCTCCAGACATCTGGTGTATTTGTCAAGAGGGAACTAGAAGACATTTCTACCCCAGAAGAGATCACACTGGTGCAGTACGTGGGTGATATGCTAATTGGCTTCAGTAGTTCAGTAGTAGAAATTGTAGCAGATGCATTAATAAACTACTTTCATGTGAGAAGGGAGGAACAAACAGCAGAAAGCTTTCTCACCTCTCACATCACATGAATTTCAAGGGCCCCAGTGATGGAAGCATGTCAAATCATAACTTCTACAGTAAATAAAATTATTTTATCTGGCCTTTCTTACCACATACAAGAAAAGACATCAAATTCTTGGGTATGTCAAGGGCACACATACTTCATTCTGAAGCATCATTCAAACCTCTCAACTCATAGACCCCCAGGGCCAAGTAATTTTGACTGTTGCTCAGACCAAAAGAAATGTTTATGTTGGAACTTGGTTGTCATATGGACAAAGATGTCTTTTCAATTCTAGGGAAAGGAGGACAGGAAAAAACACAACCATGCATCGAGGCCCTCTGCCCTGCACTCTGCAGAGTCCTGTGTCCCTGAGTGCAGAGGAGTGCTGCCTACCTCACAGTGCTTCCCTCAGTAACCTCCAGAGCTCGGCCTCCCCCCCATGAGTGTGCCAATTTAGATCCTATCAGGTTTATTTTACTCTCTTAATTCTACAGCCAAGGGAACACTTTAAAAAAGAATTTTAAAGAAACTATGACTAAGCAAAATTGACTCTCCACTAATAAAATTATATGCATATATATATGCACACATAAAATCTATATACACTTTTTTGTATTTAGGACAGATTGTACAGGGTGTATGGGGTCTCACTGTGTAGATTTGACCAGTAGTGATCCTCCTGTTTACAGTGCTAGGATTATAGGCGTACCTCACCACACTCAGTCTTGATCTCTGTCTCAGTGCACCCTAGGGGCGGGGCCAGCACGGTAGGCTTAGGTAGCCCCTGTGCCTGCTTGCAGGCACTTTAATCTGCTGAACTATTTGGCTGGCCTATATAAACATATTGCATGATATGGTTCTAGCTTGCCCTTGACATATATAAGGTAGACAAAAGAAACTCCTTAATGAAACATTTAAGTCACATCAACTGAAAACTTAAAACAAAACATACTTTAGTGTTAATTATTAACATAGAGCATATAAACTATGAGGAGAGAAATTAAAAAAAAAAGTAAAAGGCAGCATTTCAACTACTGATTCACCACATTTGAAGATAATATTAGCTCAGTACTGTTTTCTAAGTTTGGCAATGTTCATGATAAATTCAGAGCTGATCAGAATTGTATAAGCTGGTGAAACATTTAAGAGAATAATGAAGTAGTCTATTTACTTTTGTTGCCCATCATAATTAATTGCTAGGGATCTGTTTTATGTGAAAAACATTTAAAAATATTAATTGGAATTACATATTCATGTCAAAACATCTACAGATACACATCCTTTGTTTTATAGAACAACGTAAATTTCAAATGAAGGTGAAATTATTGATGTATTATACCCTGATGCCATCATCGAAGGCAGCTGCCGCTCTTGCAAATGCTTGCCAGTGTGTGCAGCCACCACCTGAGCAGCCTGCTTTTGAACTACAGCCTCATGGGCTTGCGTCAGCCATCAGCATTCAGACACAGTTGTGCAGAGCAGCTGCAGAGATGCACGGAAATGTTCTCCAAATAGTGTGTGCCTTAGGAGCCCCTGACTCACTCAATGAAAAATGGCAGAAGGGAGGATAGGGTGCCCTATGATCTGAGGTAAGAATAATACGTGTTTAGTTTAAAATGTCTCACTTCTCTGTTATTTAAATAGCAAGAATATTTTTAAATAAAGGTAGAAAAGACCCTTTCTTTCATTGATGATCAAAATTTACCTCCTTTAATTCTTAGTAATGGATTTGATCAAATAGTTTTCTTTAATTCATCTTCCATACAAGTTAGAGATATTGCAGAATATTTTATTTACTTTTAGTCACTATTTTAGTAAGGAAACTTTCCTGTACACGTGTCTTAGAAAAAGCAATTATGCATACACAATGCATATGACTTAGAATTATACAGTAATTATAAGCTATATATATATGCATATACATAAGTATTATATATGTGTGTGTACACACACATACATACACACACATATATATACACACATACACACATATATACACACACACACATATACACACACACACACATATATACACACACACATATATACACACATACACATATATACACACACACACATATATATACACACATACACATATATATACACACACATATATATATACACATACACACACACATATATACATGCACACACACACACATATATATATATATATGTTTTAATTGCTAATCTCACCATTTCTTAGCCATACGGCCTTACAATAATGTTGTTTACTACATATTTATTTCAGTTTTAACTGTTGTAGTAATAATTGTATGTAAATAACATTAGGAAAGCAGACTCACCTATAGTGCACACATGCACACGTAACGACTGATAGAGAAGAAGCGCTGTATGATTGTGAGTGCTGTGACTTGCTCAGATGTGCAGTATTTTGCATGTTTCTTCTTAGGTGTGAGGCTTGCAGTCAAATTGCAAGACAGAGAACCAGGTTTCTCTAGCTTTCTAACCACTGGATTTTGCCCAATTGTCTACTGTTATAAAAATGCAATCCAGCAACCTGGTTTTGCAAAAGTAGAAACTGCTGTTTCTCTATGCACCAGATATTTCTTTGTAGCTAACCTTCCCCTGTGCTCTTACGAAATTCAATCTATGTACCACTGGAGGGAAACTGCACGATCCCTCCCATTCAGGGAGCTACCAAATGAGTACTCATGAAACGTTACTCCAAGCAATACGATACATTTGAAGAGACCATGAGCTGGTTTTCTCTGAGACATACTGATTAAGTTTATAGCAAGAAGAAGTCACAGGGATGATTATACCTAGGGATGCACGGGAAGCACAGCAGAGAGGAAAGGGAACAAAGCAGTGAGCTTGTCACAGTTACTGGGCCAGGACCCCACCTGCCTGCCCTGACTTGAAATCAAAGACTGCTAAAAGCTCCTGGAGAAAAGGTTTGGAGCGCCATTCTTCCTTTTTGGCTCCAGAACTCCTCATCCTTTCAGATTTGAGAATCAGCTGCCTCTCTTGATATAACAAAGCTCTGGCTGCATAGAATGTCTTCAAATCACATAAATTCATATTATCTGGAGAGATCTTTTTGTCCATCTGACCATTTTTAGAAGTACCTGATCCCAAGATTAAATCTTGCTTGGGTCAGAATAAGGCACAGATGTTCTCCTCAGTACTTAGAATGATAGTTTTGTAGCTTTCCACAATTTCAGATTCCAAAATATTTTTTATTAATTTATTCACAAAAACCAAATATCAAACTCATTATTAAAACTTATTTTAGCTATAATTTGCTGCATAGCTTCATGAGCATAATTGTATAGATTCATAATACTTGCTGTTTTTGCAGTATTTTACTTTACAATACCAAATGTTGTTAGTGCTCTTTACATTAATTAGTAATGTAATGATAACTTCACCCTCTTTATATAAAAGCAATATACACAATAACTTGAAGCATAGACTATTTAATATCATCAGTGACCTGAGATTGAAGTCAGATAGTAGTTGTTCAGTGATGTAGTAAGCATTTCTTATAATAAAACTACTCTTACTTCAATTATAGAGTTTCGCATTGCTATGTTGTTGATAAATTTTCAGTTTTTCTAATAATCAGACTTTATAATATCTAAATTTTGGTATATTTTTAACTATGTTAGCCAGGCTTACCCATGAAAAGATTAGCAAAAGTTACAATATAAGTGAAATACCAATTATTTTATTGATTTAGCATTTGTATCTGTTGAGAGGAGCAAGAGAATTTTCAGGGAATATTTACTCTAACATGCACTTTTGAACTGAAAATTCTTTGTCAATTACAGATTGCTACATAACCAACTACCCATATCCCTGGTGATTTATCACAATCGCAGTTTATTATTTCTCAGGTTTTGCCTGAGCCTAAGCTACCCCAGTTGATGTAAGCAGCCCTAAGATTCCAAGTCTTCTGCAGTTGAGTGGTCGTATAGTTGCATTCAACTGGGAACTCAACTGGGGCTAGAAAATCCAAGGTGCCATCCACACCACTGGCATCTCAATTAGAGAAGCCAAGTATCTGGGTCTGACTGCTCATGCAGAGCATGGCAGTGCACATCTTATCTCTTCCAGTGGCATAAAACTCCCAGAGAGCACCTGGAAGTGGATGTGCCTCACTTGTCTTCCATGGTACAGGTCAAAGAAAGCTCTAAGACTGACTCAGATGCAAAGAGGAGTGGGGGCAAAGATGAGAAGTTGCAAAAATGTAACTGGATTGGACAGTAGTTAGTAGTTATTACTATTGAGAACACAACAAAGAGGTATACTATGGTGTATGGATAGAGAAAATGAAAGACATAGCTTACCACACTGAGTTGGTGGAGCAAAGAGAAGAGATTGAGATGATTAAAATTGAAAAGGTAGGGCTGTCCAGACAGCTCAGAGGAATAAGATGCCTGCTTCGGCAGGTACAGGGACATGAGTTCAATCTCCAGTGTACATGCTGTACCCCCCAACTAAACTGCACTGAGATGGCAACTGAGATTGGGAGTCGTGGTGCGCAACTGTAATCTCAGCATTTGGGAGGCTGAAAACAGGGGAATCACTATGAGTCTGATCTATGTATGTAGTGAGACCCTGTAGACCCTGTACTAAATACATTAAATAAATAGAATTGAAAAGATAGGAGAAGTAGCTATGAGCCAACGAAACCAGAATCTGATTAAAAAAAAAAAAAAAAAGTATTGCTTAGTGGGTGCATTGTGTAAGCCTTTCAGAGAGGGGTCCCAAATGTCAAATTAAGGTATATCACATACAGATACCGACTCCCTTCATGCAATCTGATCATTGCATAAACCTAAATTTTGCCAAAATACTTAGTCAAATTTTTAAAAACGATCAGGAAATGGGCTCTTTATTTAACTTTATTCAGTCTTTCATGAAAGCTGTCTTCTCCTGAGAAGCTGTGTGATGAGGTTGTTTTCAGAAGTGTTGGTATAAAAAATTACAAAAGTGGAACCATAGCTATGATGCACATTTCTATTACTGTGGAGGTATGAGTAGGCAACAATTTAGAGAAAAACAAAAACAAGGCAAAAGATAGAAATCGACAAAATTAAAACAGGAAGGAGCAGGTCTTGCGTACCTCCTGTGTTCTCCACTTGTAGCCTCCCTAATTTGGCTGAGGCTGGCAGGGAGCCCCAGCTGGGAGTGCAGGAGGATGGGTACAGAATTTTCCCTGAAGCATCATGGTGCAGGCATTCAGAGGGCCCAAAGCTGAGAATGTGGTTCACCTTGTTTGAGAAAAACAGAATTGTATATCTCTGTACCTCAGAGGATAGAGAAAGAAGTGTCATCCACCAATTTGTGCTATAAAGTTGTAAAGGTGGTCTCCTAGTCCATAATAGTAGTGGGTTATGTGCAGGCAATGTCAGAAGTTGCTGACTTGAGTCTTGTACAGCTCAGAATATTAATATGGCTTTATTATTATTATTATTATTATTATTGTTATTATTATTATTTTTTTGGTGGAACTGGGGATTGAACTCAGGCCCTGTGCTTGTCAGAGAAGTGCTTATTTTATTGGGTCATCTCCCTGGCCCTTTGCTATTAATTTTATTGAGAAAAAAATAGCACTGAGACAGTTTCAAAACTGATTAGTAGGACAGTTTCAATAATTAAAACATTGTGTATTACTGTCTTTATAGTATTTATTCATAGTACAAGATACAGATACATACAGATACAAAATGGTCCTTCATTTATGGCCTCTGTTTTGTTTAGTTTTGTCAGAGATGGGTATTCCATTGCCATTTAAATATTGTAGATATGTGGATTCAGCAAAATAATCTAATATAGTCCAGCAGTCCATAATAGTAGTGGGTTATCTACAGGACTGGTAATGTCAGAAGTTGTTGACTTAAGCCTTTTACAGCTTAGCATATTACTATGGCCTTACCTTTTAATACCTCATTTTAATACTTTTTTGCTGGATGGTCAAGACCAAGATAAAACAAGACCTATACAACAAACAAAAAAATATATAACTTTTGTATCTGACAAGGTCAGTAAAATCCCCTCAAGATTTATCCTGAAAACCTGTGCAGCGGTTTGTAGATTGGCAATGGAATATCCATCTCTGATACAACTAACATGGAGATATAAATGAAGGACCATTTTGTAGTAAAAAAAATACATATATATATATATATATATATATATCTGTATGTGCAAAATAGCTAGGACAGATACACACTTTCTCTTAGTTCAATGAGAAGAAAGATTTGTACTAGTAGTGTTTAGACAAGATACATCTGAACCTTGTACTATGAATAACTCCTATGAAGACAACAATATGTAATGTATTAATTATTGTACCTGTCCTGCTAACCTGTTTTGAAACTGTCTCATTGATATTTCTTTCTCAATAAAATTAATAAAAAGTTGTAAAAGTAATGCTAAACACATTCCCCAATACTGTTTTTGTGTGTTCAGTGTTTGGTGACTTTATTTAGGAGCAATGTGCAGTATCTTATCGATAAAACAGTATAATGTTTTTGCTATATTAAAAAATTCATTAAGTTCTATGAGTCTTTGGAGTAATTTCTCAACAAAAGTTCATAACAAATTCCATTGGTAACATTATTTTAATAAATGCATAATTTCAAGTATAATAACACACAATTAGTGTGCATTTAGGTATTTAACACTTAATATTGTTATTTTTTACCAACATCATTAATTTGTAGGTCTGTCACATATTATTCTACTTATTGATATAAAAATAAATGAATAAGAAATGCTTCTCTTATTTACTTCTGTTATTAGATTATAAGATAATTTATTATCATATATTAAGAAACATAATTAGATACAATCAAATCCTGAAAATATAAGAACATATTTGTAGTTTCAAAAAACTTTATTATTGATTAGAGATGAGAGCACAGATTACCTACTTACTTTTAGGAACAAAAGAATCATTTCAAAAAGCATAATCCCTCTGTTACAATGTTTACTCTTCAAATCTCTTAATAGTAATGAAAGAAGACATCCATGGACATGTGAAAAGGCTTTAGAAAACAGCTTCTGTGCAACAATTCATAGGTGGAAAATTTGGAATTCGGTGTTTTCAAGAAATTTAACTTTCATTTTTAGCTTAAAATTGGGGCAAGAAAGAATTTGGGATGTGGATGATCTTTAAAGGTCAACCTTTTCGCCGTGAAAGCGCAAATGGAAATACAAGCTCGGGCTGCAGGCCCACACCTCCCGTCCCGCGCCGCCCTTCACGCAGGCTGCATTACCTCTGGAGCAGGTATAGTGTTCCTAATGGCACTCTGGCTCAGTGGATTGCTGCCTAGCACGGCTGTGATTACAGGGTGCCAGCCTTCTATGTGCTAGGCAGAGATTTTCATCTCGTAGTCTTTCACAAAGGGCAGAGGGGATTCTACAAAGTCATCAGTTCACATTTCAATTGTTTCAAATTCCAGGACTTGTTTTGAAGTTTAAAAAGACACCGAGGCCAGGTCAGCAGCCTAGATGACCTGAATTTATAAAGTATATGTGCCACCCACTTGAGGGGTATCACAGCCACTGAGAGCAGAAAAAGCCTAATTCCTAATCAAAATGCCTCGGCCTTTTGTGTGGAGATATTTGTGTTATATAGAAAGAGTTCGTGATAAACAATGGGTCCATGAATGACATCTCTGGCCTGCTAGTTATGTGAGGGTAGAAGATGTAAAACCTATTTTGCATAAAAATCATTTTTACATTTACACATCTGTGAAGGTAAATCCACAGATTCTGAAATAATTCTTCTGATACTGAGTAGTAAGCTTTAGAGATGGTGATACTCATTATTTTGGAAAATTCCTCTTGTAGCTTCTGGTGCCTCGGTGTGCCCACGAGGAGACTGTACAATAGGCCAAGGTCAGCTGTACTCAGAAGCTCACTGCCCTTCTGCCACCCTCAGCTCCCTGTGACATTTAATTGCAGCTTTATTTGCTTCTTACTCTGTTCTCACCACCCTGGAAATCCTTAAATCTGAACCGTCGTAACATTCCTTAGAAGTTCTTTTCTTTTCTTCCTCTCATAAAATTCACAATGCATTACCATCCATTTCAGTCATATAAAAGCAACTTTATCTTTCAGAGACAGAGAAAAACTTTATTTATTTATTTATTTATTTATTTTTTGCTATCATAAGCAAATATGTGCTGTGTGCTCTAGAAGGTTTAGGTATTTGTATGTAGACACTTGAAAGGTTTTGAAAATATTCTCAAAGTTTTACTTGTGATTGCCTCTGTGATAGGAGCACAGAATAGAAAGAAGGCGCAATGTTTTAGGACTAAAGAGATTATACTTTGAGCACGAATGTTTGGTTGGGGTCTCAGGCATAGCACATGCAAGCATTGCTATCTAAGACACTTCATCTCTGCTTTTCATATGAATGAAAGCAATAAAACCCATCTATAATTGTCTCATAAGGTTGTATAGATTATTGCATTTAAAGTGTATTGGTACATGTATGGTAACTCTGAGTAGCTAGAAAGCATTGAGTAATACATACTGACTTCCTGGAGAATAAGGATTTTGGTCCGTTTTGTTTATTGACAAATTGTAGACTCAAAATCAGGGCTTGGCATGAGACTGATATTTGTCCCGTTCTGCGTGGCACATGTTCACTTAGACTTCCAGCTGGTTTCCTGAAAACTATTCCCTTGCTTTCTTTACTCAGCAGCTTGTGTGTTGTGTTTTAGGCATTACCAAAGTCCACATGCATAAAAATCATTCTTACTTTCACCAAGAAATTCTGTTTCAGGAGGTGGTCTTTTGTCAGCACTCCAGCATTAATCACAGTGTTTCTGTATGCAGATAACGCCAAGTACATTGGAGGTAACCTTTAGTTCGTGTCATTCCTAACTGATGGCCTCGTGCCATCGTATGAGCGATGTGACTTAGACATTACAAGCTCTATGTATTTCTTATAATTAAAGATCATGACAGAGGCCAGATTCAGCGTGCAAACATTTTTGCAGACTCTCATAGGTAGTGTCTATTTTGCAGTGCTAAAACACGCAAACAGAGCATTTCATGTGACTGTCCCAAAGCTCATTGAAATTACTTTAACTATGGCAATAGTACCAAAAGAAAACAGGATGATTTTTTTGTGGTACCAGGGATTAAAATCAGGACCCTGCACTTGCCAAGCAAGGAGGCATTCAAATGAGCTACCTCCCTTGCCCAAAATTTGATAAAGAAGAAACTGCTGGCATAAAAGTCAGAAGGATGGAGTATCATTGTTGTCCCACATTTTGCTCTGTGACTTAATCAGTTAGGAGGACTTCACTGGCTGATTTTTGCAATGAGTAATTATTTTTCAATTAATCGATCTATCTATCTATCCATCTATCCATCTATTTGGTACAGGGTCTTAGTCCTCAGCTCAGACTCCTAGTGACCCTCCTGTCTCAGCTTCACCAACCCTGGGATTACAGGCAGGTGCTCCCTTACCCAGTATCAGTGGCCAACATGGCATGCTGTACAAAAGATCGAATCTGGATCCTTATGCTTCCTAGGCAGGTGCTCAGACTACTGGGCTATCTCCCCAGCCCCAGTTTGGTTATATATTTAAATTATATAGTGATAACAGAATAAGCCATTTCACCAAGAGAAAAAACTGAGTTCCACTGATTTACACAATTTCATAAATATCAATAGAAAATTCCTTAGGTTTTAGAAGACATACAGGCAAAGGAATATTTGCACCCAATGGGAGTTAAAATTTCATCATAAAGTCTTATCTGCTGTTTATATTTAAATTTCATCACCTACTAAATGTTCAACTAATAAGTGTGGCTTTTGCAGGATCTATAGGTAAAAAACATACTTTATTGAATTTGATCCATGATTTGGTTTGACTTACAAATACTGTTAATGAAACAAAGTAGCCTATAATTTGCCTTAATTCATTTTCTTTACAATATATATGATTGATTGAAATGTTCAGTAATTTATTGCTTAAACAATATATAAAGCCTGAGCCATTGCTTATTCTGAACTGTTGCATGAGTATATTCTTCCTTTTTCTGCTTACACCCGAGCAATACAGTTGATCTGCACTGCTCTGGTGCCTCCTCCTTGTCACTCCACACTTCCTGATTCACCTGAAGAGAAGGTGCTGTCATCTCCCCTTTACCCAAAATGACAGAAGAATGAGTAGGCATCGTACTGCTCAGCTCTCTGTCTCCGTTGTCAATTGCTCCTGGTCAAAGCCAGGGTCTCCGCTACCAACTGGCAGGTACACAGATCGCCTCTGTGTGTTGTCTGGGTGGGTGGGCATCAGTTGCAGCCTGTATTTGATCTTTTGCCTGGTCATGCAGTCCAATCAGACTGTTCTTACCACTCAGGGTGAGTCACTGCATGCTACTGCTTTACTTGGTTGTGACACCTGCACATGTGCTGTCCAAAGCACCGTCTCTGATGTTGAGGAGCCAGGGATGTCCCCATTTGGAGGTTCTATGAGTGAGTAATGACTTTGTTGGTTGAGATTTAGCTGCTGGTCAAATGGGTTAACAAATGTAATTTGATAATATAAATACATTTTATATCTACATTTTTTTGCTTCCTTTGACTCTGATTAAAAGTTGGGGATGTTCATTGTATGTCACTTTTTGATATGCAACCTGTCTTGTAATGCAAGTGCTTTGTAAAATGCACTAACCATGACCACAACAAAGATGTCATGTTATTATTTCAGCTTATAAGATTATATATTTGGCCTATCAGCTTTGCTTATTTTCTGGAATACACCTAAGATATGAAAAGCCTCCGTATAACTTTGTGTGTATTAAATCTCTTGGAACAGAATGTGCTAGAAAAGAATCAGTTCTCTGTGGAGATATAAATATGAAAATAAATACATTATCCATTTTAATGTTACTTTCTAATTCACTTGTGTGAGCTAAATAAGAAAATAGCAAAAATAGCAAAAATTCTAAATCAACTGTAGAAACAGATATTTGATAATTTAAGAAAAACAGGGCTGCTCTTTGGTAGCACATCCACTTACATAGTGTTTCACTAGCTGCCTAATTTCAAATACACTTTCTGATATTTATTGTGTGTGAACTCAAGCAACTAACTATGTTTCCACCATCTGTATAGCAGTAATGATATTAATGTTCGCCACACTAAGTCACTAACGATTATGTAAAGCATACAGAAGAGCCATTGACAAACAGCAAATACTATAAACATGTTGGTTATTATCACTACTAGGGGAAGAACCCCACTGAAGATATTGTAAGCAGAATGGCAATGAAATAGGGGCAATGGATTTCAGTCATCCCATTGGTGATAATAATGTCAAAATACAGAAAATCTTTGGAGTGAATTTATGCATGTGTTTCTGGTGTGAGGTTGAAATACTTTTAGATGCATGAGATTAAAGGCACTATTCAATTTGTATTTGAGAAGATAATAACCATTATACATATAGCAATTAATCGGTTAACTTATTTTTTCTTGTTTAATTTTTTTGTACTTTTAGAGAGGGGTCTACAGGGTGTTCAGAGTCTCACTGCTAGACAGGACTCATGGTGGTCTGCCTGTCTACACCCTCCCAAGGGATTACAGGCACACACCACCACACCCAGCCATCATTGGTTAATTTAGAATAGTGTTTCTCTGAGAGTATTCCTGGAATGGGCCAAATCAGCAAGTTTGGTTACAGCCTGGAAAACTCAGTGATTTAGGCAGATATGTCTTAAGGATTAAAAAAAAAGGCCAGTGGCTCTGGGGAGATAGCCCAGCAGTCTAAGTGCCTGCCTGGCACGTGCAAAGACCCAGGTTTGATATCCAGTAATGTCTTGCTGGGCCCCATGTTGTGCCAGGCACCAAGACAAAGGGTGGGAGTGCACACCTGTAATCCCAGTGCCGGGGAGGCTGAGGCAAAAGGATCACTACGAGTCCAAGTTGCATAGTAAGAACCTGTACCAAAAATGTAAATAAATAAAACGAGATATTGGCTATCTCTGTAGCCCCTCTTTTCCTCTAATTTTTGTTCTGCAAACTTTAGTTCTTAAACATCCAGAAGAGAAGCTTAATATTATTACCATGTAACAGAGGCAGTTGCGCCTAACATCATAATCTGTCTGAATATCAAATGCCTTAGACATATTCCAACAACCATGGGTATTATAAACTTTAAATTCTTATAGAGTGTGAAGAAAAAAACAATTACAGATTTTTACACAGAAATTTAGAAATCAAACCATATACAACATTATTGCAGGATAATCCTATGACTTTTTCTGTTGTCTTGTTTTCTTTTATTATTTTATTTTTTATATTTACTTATTTAGTTATTTATTTTGGTGGAAGTGAGGATTGAACTCAGGCCCTTGTACTTGCCAGGGAAGTGCTTATTCCTCCCTGGTCCCTTTGCATTTACTTTAAAGTTAGTACAAAATAATATATATAATAGATAGATAGATAGATAGATAGATAGATAGATAGATATACTTTGTCTTAGTTCAATGAGAAGAAATGTTTGTACTAATACTGTTTAGATAAAATATCATATTTGGAGCAGGCCAAGTAGCTCAGTAAGAAGCCAGGGAGATGGCTCAGTAGAATAAGTGCTTGCCTGGCAAGCACAAGGGCCTGAGTTCAATCCCCAGTTTTACAAAAAAAAAAAAAAAAAAAAAAAAGCAATTATACATATGCAGATTTTTAAAGCACCTGCTCGCTGACTCAGGGACTGGGGTTCGATCCCAAGGGCTGCCATACCAGCCACCCCCCGGGGGTCCTGGACAGGGCAATTGAGACTGGGCATGGTGGCGAGTGCCTGTAACATCAGTTCTTGGGAGGCTGTACATGGGTAGATCACTATGAATCTGATCTAGTAGTAACATCCTGAACACCCTGTAGACCCTTCCCAAAAAATAAAGATGGATATCATGTCTGCATCTTGTCCTCTGAATAATTACCACAAAGACAAAAATATGCAATATATTAATTTTTTTAACATAAATTTTTATTTGTTTATTTATTTTGCAGAACCAGGGATTGAACTCAGGCCCTTGCGCTTGTCAGGGAAGCATTTATTCCTCTGAGCCATCTCCCCAGCCCTACTTAATTTTATTTTATTTTTTGGGGGAACCGGGGATTGAACTCAGGCCCTTGCACTTGCCAGGGAAGCGCTTATTCCATTGAGACATCTCCCCAGTCCCCCCACTTGTTTTAAATTAATAAGTGAACACTTGTCATGGAAATTCTTTACTCCTCTAGCAATTCTGAAAGCTAATTTTTCAGGATATAAGGTATATATATATATATATATATATATATATATATATATATATATATATATAT
>PVKA01019622.1:0-41738 GCA_004027165.1 Ctenomys sociabilis
GTTAAGTATTTTACATGCAGTTATTCTCACAGTTCATTTATGCCATTATTCAATAATCATTTCTAGAATATCGTTATGATTCTTGGGCACAAGATAACCCCATCATTGTGCTATTTAGCCATGGGTATGTGAATGCAAACAAGATAATCAAGATCCTTGTAACCCAAAAATGATTACTTTCCTGCAGGGAGCACAGGCAAACCACTAAAACAGACGGTGCTGGAGCTGCAGTCAGAAGTACACACCTTCTCCAAAATGGTAACAAAAATCTTGTCCATTCATTTTAGAACACAGGTGATATCTCCTGAAACTACTCAAGCAATCATTACACTGCCTGCTTAAACGGTACTCACGTATACAGCATTGTGAAGAAGGGTTTATTAGTGTAGGAGGAGGAAAGGTCATATTTTAACATAATATTTAGACTGAAAAGTAACTTGCTCTGTTATGGTGTGCTACAAACAAAATTGCATAGGTCAGGGTACAAATAAGCAGCCTCGTAGGAGGGAATTGAAAATACAGAAACATCAAAGTTTGCTAATAGCAATATAACGAATATTAACTAATAATAGGTTATCTTCTTTAAATTACTACTAAAAGATAAAAATATAGAAGCTACATTTGTTCATTTAATACAAAAACAGTTGTGCTTTATATGATAGAGATTGCTTCTTCCTACCTGATTCTCTTCCTCATTCAAAGATAATTTGCTTGAGGTTGTCAGTGCCATGCAACTCCCTCCCCTATACCACTCTTGTTTATGAACTCTGCTAAGAAGTTGGAACTAAATGGTTTATTGGCACCTTATTACCACATTCCTGTACTGATTGTGGTAGATAGGTTACCCACTACAGAGGAATTTCAGTGACCAAAGGTCAGAGAAATATTTTTGTGAAGAACAGAGAATAGCAGAATAGGCTTTGATTTTTTTCTCTATGTTGCAGACCCTCACATGAAAACTAGTAAAACAATGAGTCATTTAATTTAATATCTACTTATTCCTTTTATTTAAATATATAACAACCTCACTATAGTATTTTTCCATGAAAGTGACTAAAATCTTAATTAAAGTCTCAACATTTAAAACCAACTCTGCTTGATCACTAATTAATATTTTATAATAAAAACATCATGGTACTGGAACAAGAACAGACATGAGGATAAGTGGAACAGAAATGAGATTATGGAAACAATTCCAAGTACATTCAACTACTTGACCTCTGGCAAAGGGACCAAAAACATATACTAGAGGAAAAAATAGTCTCTCTTTGTAAGCAGAAAAATTGAATTTAGCCCAAATCACAATCAGAGAACTAATGGTTAAAACAGAAACACGTAAACCACCGCATGACAAGAAATAGGTAAAATTCTTGAACGCATGGGCATAGGTAGAGACTTTCTGAACAGCATCTTGTACCTCAGGAAATAGTACAGAGAAGCAACAAAATGTGATCCTGTCCAATGAAAAGCTTCTGCACAGCAAATAAACAAACAAGCAGGTAAAAAAGACAGCCTGTAGAATGAGAAAAATATTTTCCAGCCATTCCTGAGACAGAAGTCTAACATCTAAAATAAAGGACTCAAAAATATCAAGTATCTCAAAATAAAAGACACAATCAAAAATGAATAGACATTTCACAGAAGAAATACAAATGATCAATAAACACATTCAAAAAGTGCTCAACATCATTGGTTTGTAGAGACATGTCCTGAGATTCCATCTTACTCCAGAGAGAAATGAACAAATCAACAAGAAGTCCAATAATAATAATAATAAGCTGTAGAGGCCACAGTGGAAAAATAAAACCTTCTAATACTGTTGTTGGGAAGGTAAGCTAGTACAATAACTCTGGAAATAAAAACAAAGATTCTTTGAAAAAACTAAAACTAGAAGTTTTTTTTTTTAACTCATCTATTGCCCTTCTAGGGATCTTAAAAGAGTGAGGACAATATATTATAGTCATATATGCATATCCATGTTTATAGCAGAACAATTCATAACAAAAAAATCTCAAAAGCAGACCATATATCCATCAGCAGATACACAGGTAAAGAAAATGTAGCATTTACACAATGGAGTACTACTCTGCCACAAAAAGAAATGAACTTGAGTCTCTAGTAGGAAAGTAAACTGGATGCTAAGTGAAATAAATCACACACAGAAACTTAAGTATCACATGAGTGCTTTTATATAAGAAACCTAAAGTATAGAGAAGGGCAAACTAAGTGACAGATATGGGAAGCGAGGAAACATCTTGCCTGAACAAGAAAGGGATCAAGAGATGGACAAAGGGGAAAGACAGAGGAGAAAAGGAAGGACAACAGAAGGAATTAAGATGTGTAACATACATGTACTCACTTCCCACGAGGAATGTAAGCATTATGTCCTGCAAACATGTACCAAAGTAAGAAGGGATCAGGATATTGGTGGGGGAGGAAGTGGGGTGGTGATTTTAAAAAACAGAAATTAAATGTGCCATGTATATGTGCCAATTTCTCACAAGAAATGTAAATGCTATGCACTAAAAAAATGCACTAATAAAAAGTAAAATATAGAAAAATTTAAAATGTTAATAAACTCTGTACTATTTCAATAAGACCTCATTACCATACAAGCTGTGGGCTTCCAACTGTACTCCGGACTCTCCTTCCCGCATTTTTCTATTTTAGAGCTTCCCAGGTCAATTGCAATCCAAACCAGAACTGCTTCTTTTTCCTTTAAAAAAAGCAGCTGTGAAGAACTCTTATGATAATCTCTTAGGAGTTTATCCCAAATTTATTCCTTTATTAGAAATTTCACAACAAGGATCCATTTTCACATGTGGAGAAATATTACTAAGTTTGAAATTCTAAGGCTTCAAAAATCAGATTAGTTTGTGATATAAAATATTACATAATTTTCCACCTCATTGAAAACAGTCTCTAGTTTCCACTTTTCATATAAAATGTTATGCATCTCAGGCTTAAATCCTTCCAAATAGTTTGCTGAAAGTAAGTAAAAAGTTTTAATACATTTGCTGCTATCATATGTGTACTTGAAATCATTAAAATATAAAATAGAACATTTTATAAACATTGTTGATCAAAAAACCATTTGGTAAGTTGTCACAACTATGGGCAGAGAAATAACATCGCACAAATTTGTTTTTTCCTGAGAGGTTTCTCTAGTGCTTCCTGGATGTGCAATCATTTTAAAACCTTATTAAAACTCATTATGCTTTCATTTGATATATAGAGCAGATTTGTAATTGGAGGCTGAATAATATATACTATCATATTCTTTGCATGCACAAGCTCACATATATACACACTCAAACACACACAACGCACATAAACAAATACTCAAGTGTGCATAGAACACACAGACACACAGTTCAAGCCCTGTCTAGAATACTGTGGTTTACAAATGGTCCAATATCAGCCCTGTATGTAAGTACTTGACCCGAGTATCATGAAATCACGTTCAGTTTAATTAAAGACTTGAAATTCAAATAAACTAAAAGAAATCCTAGATTTTTTATTTTAAAAGGACTGTATAAATAGATGAGCATTACACATTTGTTCTTAACTATAAATTAATGTTAACTATGCTACAAAAATGTTTTTTTAGTTTTAATTTGTAACACTTAATAACTTTGATATCCTAATAACTCTAAATTCTGACAATTTCTAACACACCAGATTTAGGAGCTGGAAGAATGGCAATAGTAAATTTAAGGAACACTATAGAATGCCTATGTAGGGCTGGGCTGATAGCTTAGTGGTTTAAGCAGCTGTCTGGCAAGCAAAGGACCTGGGTTTGATTCCTGGTACTGCATGCTGTGCTGGCTCCTGGAGCCCCAGGAGAGCAGTATCAGCCACTGAAACAGGGCAACATAGGCACACACCTGTAATCCCAATTCCGAGGAGACTGGGACACGAGGATAACTACATGTCTGAGCTGCATAGTAAGACCATGTACCAAATAAATAAAAAGATTTTTAAAAATTTAAGAGTATCTATATCTTCAAAGAGGAAATCAACCCATGTTTTTCTGCTTTTTGCTCTCTCAAAAAAAAACATGAAAGTATTTAAAAAACAGTCTGCTAAAGACATTTGATATTATAATCACTACAGTGTATTTTCAAAGTTGATACCCCTGGATTAAATTCAAGAAGTGTTTGGCTGGTTCACATGTAAGATATTCATTTTAGAGCAGAAAATGCAACTGAATTTTCAGCCTGAGTAGAGTACACATATTACACACACAGGAAATACCTTTCTTACTAATTTTGCAAAATTTAATCAAATTCTGGAATTAGTGCCACTGATCTCTTAGCTCACCCTTCCATTCACCCAGCAGTGTGTATTGGAAACATGTTTTAAAATAGATGCAACCTACAGGTATAATGTATGCTCTTAGAAATAAGAACTTGGAGGACTGAGTTGCGATTCTCACTCACAGCCTCCCAGATCAGCATTTCACAGCTCTGGTGGAGCACAGCAGATTCCGAGTAGAATGCCTCTCACCTCATCGATGATGGGGTTTGACCATCTTGTAGTACCATCTTGCTTACACTCTGGGTAAATCTTTTACTACACTTTATGCATCTCATTCCCAACGTTCTTGGATTCATGATTGTCAACCAAAAGGGAAAATCCCTTAAATGACAGTATCATTAAACTGAACTGCTCACCTTTTCTAAGAGACCGTTGGAACCAATCTTCTGCACTTCTTACTGTTTATCTCTATCTCCACAAACCCACTATCTTTCATAGTTTGTAGGACCACCTCCCCAAACCCTTCACTACACCAAGATACTCAAGACTATTCATAAGCTAAACTGGTATTTTCACTCTAAGGATTTAGGTAGTAAAGTCAAATTTCTTCCATGATACAGGCTGACATATTCCAACAATTTCTGTTTTCTCTAAAAAATAGAGAAAAGTAGACCAGCACAATGTACTGCATATTCTCCTGAGTTATAATTATTTCTCCTTCACCTTGTTCCCCAAGCCCTACCATTTCCAGCCCTATCCCACCCTCAGGTGAAAAGCAAAGAAGCGATTCCACCCTCTGACTTGCCAGTGTGCGTGTGTGAGACACCCCTGCCTTCCTCCTGGACAGCAGGTTAGCACTTCTTGCTCCTGACGAAGTCACTTCTTGACAAAATGTACATATTTCATTCTCCTCGAGTTTCCCTTGTGGATATCATTTTCTACTTCCTCTGCTGAGTGCTGCTCTTTTTGTCCTTTAAATGTTGAAACTCACTGGAGATCCTTCCTATTTCTATTTTTTTTTCTACCTACACTAACTCCTTAGATACCTGCCTTATCCGAGCATATGACTATAACACAATATGTACATTTGCTGTGCTAAAGGGCAGCAATTCACAAACTATAGGTACAAAGCATCGGCAACACCACTGAGCCAAACAGGAAAGCGCAAAGCATATCATCTACGGACTTTCAGATTGAGTGCCTTTGACCTTTTGTGCTGCTAGAACAGAATACCTGAGACTAGATAACTTATTAGAACTAACACATATTTCTTTTATTTTTTTTATAAATTTAGGACAGGGTCTACAGTGTATACAGGGTCTCACTATGTAGATCGGACTCATAGTGATCCTCCTGTTTTCAGCCTCCCAAGCACTGCGATTGCAGGCATGCACCACCACACCCAGTCTCAATCACTGTCTCAGCCTGCCCCAGGGGCAGGGCGGGCACAGCAGGCCTCCGAGGATCGAACTCTGGCTGCTACACTCTGTAAAGGCAAGAGCTGTAGTCCTTTGAGCTATTTGGTCAGACCTGGAACTAAATCTTATTTATTTTTTCTAACCTTATTTCTTACAGTCTGCAGGACTGCACCTCTTAGGGGTCTTCCTGCTGCAACATCCCATGGCAGATGGCAAAAGGGCAAGAGAAAAGGCACAAGAGACACAGCAAGAGATGAAGCCTGTAGCCTCAAACCTTGTTCTAATTGGCAGTAGTTCATTTATGAAGGCTGGGCCCTCACTGGGTAACCTTCAGTCAACACTACTGCATTAGAGATTAAGCTTTCTTCCTTCCTGCCTGCCTGCCTTCCTTCCTTCCTTCTTTTCTTTCTTTTTTTTGTGTGTGGTATCAAAGATCAAACTTGGGTCTTTGTGCTTGCCTGGCAGGCACTTATGCCACTGAGCTATCTCCCCAGCCCTAAGTTTTCAACACATATTCTTTGAGTGATGCAACCAAGCACGGCACTTAATATCAAAATAAAGTAAAATATCTCAATAATTTTGTATTAACTATTGAACTGATAATATTTTGGATATATTATACTAAAGCATACATTATTAAATTAATTCTACCTTTTTTCCTCTCTCACCTCTCTCTCTCTCTCTCTCTTTCTCTCGTGTGTGTGTGTGTGTGTGTGTGTGTGTGTGTAGTACTGGGAATTATTGCCTTTGCATTGGTCTACCTGTACAGGTTCCATTTTTTGTCTGTTTTTGTTTTTCATTTTTTGTCTGTTTGTTTGCTTGCTTATTTTGTTTTTGACATAAGTTCTCACACAACCATTAAGTTGCTCAGACTGGGCTTGAACTTGTGATCATTCATCCTCAACTTCTCTGAGTGCTAGAGTCACAAGTATGTGCCACTGTCCTCAGTGATTTGCTTCTTTTTTTGGTGAGAGTGATGCCCTGGGAAGTAAACTCAGGACTTTGTGCATGCTAGGCAAGCACTCCATCACAGACCTACACCCCTACCACATTACTTTTCCAAGCTTGACACTAGAAAAAAATTCACTTATAACATTTATGGCTCATACTGTTTCTCTATTGCATAATATTGACATTTATACTAATATATGTGTTACTCCTGTGAGCCCACATTAAGCAGACTACCATTTGACATTTTGATTTGTTTATTCAGTAGGCACTGCAAACCTCATGTTTTTTCATCTTAACTTTGTTTACTACCCATTCAAAACCCTTTCTCCCTCTGTCTGTTCTTTGTCTCAGAAATTAGAAATTCTCATCTTCCAGTTCCTCAGAACTAATGTTAGTTGGGGATTTGGCTCAGAGATAGAATGCTTGCCTAACAAGCTGGAAGCCCTGTGTTTGATCCTTGGCACCAAAGACAAAAAATAAATCTCCCCTAAAAAAAACAATTCAAGGGCTGGGAAATAGTTCAGTAGAATAAGCGCTTCCCTGGCAAGCACAAGGGTCTGAGTTCAATACCTGGTTCCGCAAAAAAAAAAAAAAAAAAAAAAAAAAAAAAAAAAAAAAAAAAAAAAAAAAAAAAAAAAAAAAAAAAAATTCAACCAGCACTAATGTCTAAAAGTTGTCTCTAGAGTTTTCTTTCCTTTGCACCCCACAGCTGGCCTTTTAGTAAGCACTGACAATTCAATCAACAAAATACGTTTAAGGTGGTATTTTAAGTGAGCAATTTTAGAGAACAGGAATAAAGGAAGCAGAACTAAAATAGGCACAAAAGAAAAAGCAACATCAGAATCCTTTCTTAGTTGACCATCGTGTTGTGACTCTGGTTGCTGAGCTGTTTGGAACCTCTAGAGAAGCTTACAGAATATTCCTGCGATCCTTCATCCGAGCTAAGAAGGAGAGAATCATAGCAGCTCTCGTCTCCCATTTCTCTTCCCTCCTATGTCAGTGGCAAGTCCATTCCCATTCCCAGCTCTCTCAGGCCAGGAAAGAGTTCAAGAAGCACAGAGTAGAACTCAGCCACCACTGACTGACAACAAGCTTCTCTTTCTATATAGTCCAAGTGATTTCTCTAGCCCATTCTCAGAACTGCAGCCCACTTTGAAGGCATTTGAATGTCCCCACCTTGGGTCACTGCAAACGGTTGGCCTATTGCCTAGAACTTCCCAGTGCTAGTCTGAGTGATTCCTGCTCTTTTGCAACAACCTATCTCAAATGTTCTTTACTGTAGAAAACCCTCCTTGACCTTCAAGCTCGGGTCCAATTCACCTATTATGCATTAACAGCCTTAATTGTATGTTTCTCCAGTTCGATTACAAGTTTCACGACAACGTAATTCAAGTTCTATGAAAAAAATACTTTATTTCCAGGTTTTTCATCATTATATTCTCTGCACTGAGCTTTATGTGTTTATTGAATGTCTGAAAAAAAGATTTTGGCATCAACAGGTATGACAAACACTATTACCACTCTCTTAGAAATAATAAGTACAATTATTTGAAGAATACTGAAAAAGAATCCTCACACTTTAAAATTATAGAGAATATAAGATGGCTTCATAGGTCTGCATCACTGGCAACTATAATCCAGACAACCAAATCTACCACAGCTCCACCTAACTGCAAGGACATAAGAAATAACCCAAGGAAGGAAGGGACACGAGTCAAGTGAGCACCTAAGCAGTCTTTGTCATCGTCTGCCCCTTTGAATACTAAATTTCTGTTCCCACAAAAAGCTTACACCGCTTTTCTCCTCAGGAGATGACCCAAAGTTGTCTTGTGAACTGCATCTCTCTGGGTCAAGGATGCCTGGATGGTTTCCATTTTCTCCCTTAGGTCCTTCTGTCATTCCTCACGGTCCAGTAACGTGTGAACCAAATACGAAAGTTACTCCAGCTTCTCCCACAGACACATAAAAATGGTAATGGAGTAGATAGTAGGAAACCCTTAGCAAAACTTCATTAGCAAAATGATAGAAATGGAGGCACACAGCATTCACTAGTTCAAATAACCTAGCAGAGTCCTGCTGGGGAGTCACTAAGAAGACTCCGGATAGAAGCTGTTTGAATACATAATGATGCTTTCCTGGTAGGCACGCCCCTCTTTGCAGTTGCTGTTGGCCTTGAGGTTATCACTGACGATGATGATATTTTGTCATTGTTGTTGTTAATTGTCTCCAGGATCCAGTCTCTAGGAAGATTTTACTTGCTCCTAGCTTTTTACTTGCACCTCAGTTACAGCTTGCTATTATTCTCCCTGCAAGTGGTTGAGCTTATGTACCTTTAATTCCTGCAGCTTAATTTATTTTTTAATTGAATTTAATTTTGTAAAGTAGGAATAAAGCAAGAACAAAAATCAGAAACAAAGACAGAAACAGGGTAACCTACAATAATACATATGTTGCATGTTTTCAAAACAAGAATAGCTGATTAACAATGGTTGATGTATTATCTATTTTTATCTTTAAATCTGTCACTCAGATTAACAGGTATAATTGTGTAACACTGGACATATGATTTCATGTTACCACTTGCTTTCAAGAAACATTAAGTTTTTATTCTTGTCTCTTTTTTTTTACCTTTTCTAAAACAATTATTTTACAGAGAATATAGAAATAATAGATATGGCATTAGAAATGGTACACGTTCAGAAGACCAAGATGACAGGTATTCAAGCATGGTTTTTGTATTACATATTGCTGCTTAGATGGCAGACATAGCATACAGAGTTGGTGAAGTATTTTACTGTTTGAGTACGCAACTGAGTGAATATGCAACTGAAGTTTCCCAGCTTCATTAGCAATGGGCTTTGCTAAAAACTGTGTTATTTTCTTTTTTTTGGTGGAACAGGGGATTGAACTCAGGCCCTTGTGCTTGTCAGGCAAGCACTTACTCTATTGTGTTATTTTCAAAATGTATTTTATGCCCAGTTAATTCTGTATGCCAATAATGATGGTATCCTTTTAAATTTTTTTTATTTATTATGTATTCATTTGGCACAGGGTCTTGCTACGCAGCACAGTATGTGGTACCAGGAATCAAATCTGGGTCTTGTGCTTGCTTGGCAGACACTTAGACCGCTGAACTATTCCCCTGGCCTGAAGGTCTTTTCTATGCATAGTTCTAAAGTCTCCTTTGGTCCTTATTCCTTTTCTTCTTCTCTGAATGGCCTGAGACAATGGATTAAGTTCTAAAACAATGCATGTTTACTATTCAGTTTGATGCAATTTTAAGTCTTAGTGGATATCTGTTCAAAACTACAGATACCCAGTATCTCTCTGTATTCTTTCATTTCTTCTTATTAGCCAGGCTCTTTCTCAGTTGAGCTTATTATTATGACTGCCTAAAGGCAGCTATAAATCACCAACATTTTAATAATATTGTTTCCTAACTTCTCACCTAACGCTACAATACTCAACAATGACATAGAGTATATTTTAACTTACTCCTGGTGTCAGTGTTACCATCTTTACACAAGTTTTACTGTCCTTACATCTCCAGGGTTCTAAATTACTACATATTTAGGGCCGGCCAAATAGCTCAGTGGATTAAAGCACCTGCAAGGAGGCACAGGTGCTGGCCCCACCCTGGGGGCGCTCTGAGACAGAGCTTGAGACCGGCTATGGTGGCACGCACCTGTTATCCCAGCATATGGGAAGCTGTAAACAGGAGAATCACTATGACTCCAATCTGAACACCCTGTAGACCCTTCCCTAAAATACAGAAATATATAAATACATATTTTACAAACATAAATGGCTCTGTGCTGCCACTTAATGGAAACCACTACGCCAAAACCACAGTTCTTCCCTGTTCCTATATTTTGGTTATTAAGTCTGCATCATTCTTCCTCCCTAACATGGACAAGCAGGCCTCTCAGGTCTATCGCCACTGCTCCTGTGTCTGTTTAAGCCACCCTTTCTTACAGGAGTCATAGGCTCCTTATTGGCCACTGTGCCTCAAAAGTTCCACCTCCACTCACTTGGCTCAGTGGAATAAGTGCTTCCCTGGCAAGCACAGGGGCCTGAGTTCAATCTCCAGTTCCACCAAAAAATAAAAATAAATAAAAATAAATAAATAGAAGTGATCACGGCAACTTTTCCTGAAAACATTTAAACAGTTCCTTTGCTCTTAGATTGAAATTCAACATTCTGTAGATGACTTTGCTGTCCTTATGTTCCAGTTATGTGAATACCATTTTAGTTCCCTCAAAGACACCATAACCAGATGTCTATCATCAGCTAGAAAATAATTCTTCCGTAGAGAGAATGAATTGATCCTTATTTGTTCTTCAACATTTATCAAAGTCTTTAAATTTCTTGGGAATTCATCTTTGACTCCTTAATCTCAGTGAAGTATCTTCCTATTTATTTCAAAGCCTCTTACTCTTATATCAACCATAATATATTCACAGGTTTTTTTAGCAGAACCAGGGATTGAACTCAGGCCCTTGTGCTTGCCAGGGAAGCACTTATTCCACTGAGCCATCTCCCCGGCCCCAATATATTCTAATTATCTTTATCCCACAGCACGCAAACTACATACTTCATAGATTGTGCCTTCAGTCCCTCTAGACTTCACATAAGTAAATAGATGCTGTTTGAACAAATGCATGAACCACACAATTTCAGCGTGCAGTGACCCCCACATTTGTCTTGAATCCTAACGTGCCTTCCTCTAAGGCCACAGATCTCCTTTTCCAACTGCCTCATGGCTATGCCTCATCTCCATTTAGATGCCTGCTTAACAATTTAAAAAGAAATTTGTTGACTCCCCCATCCTTTTCCCATCCATTCAATATCTGCTCTCCCCCAACACACAAGTTTTGAATGTTTTAAGTATGTCTGTCCCTCCAAAATTCATGTTGGAGCCTGTCATCCAATCTGATAGTATCGAAAGGTAGGTCCCAAGCATGGTGATGAATATCTGTACTCTCAGCACTCTCAGAGGCTGACGCAAGAAAACTGCAAGTTCAAGTGCAGCCTGAGGAACTGAGCATGATTCTGTGTCACAATAAAATATTATTTAAAAAGAGGTAGGATCTTTGGGACAATCATTAGGTTATTAGGAATCAACCCTCATGAATGAAAATAGTGCCCCTATTTAAAAGGCTTCAGGTATCTGCCAGAAGAGCCTCTCAAATGTGTAGTGGAAAGTGGTTCTCCATCTCTTGATTCCTCCAAAAGGGGAGAGGTATGGCCCCAAACTATGACACGGATGAAGAAATGCATGGGAGAAGAACAGCTGTTGACAATATCATGTTGAGGAACTGAAGTCTTGATTTCAGCAGACTTAATTGAAGCTAAATTAAATAGATACAGAACCTATTTCTGAGTCTTAATTCCATAAACTCTGGCTTGTATGGAGGAAGGGGCCAATTTGTAAGGACAGCCCTGTCCCAAGACAATTATTTTCTGCACTCACCCCCTCATCTGCTGTAAGGGACAAAATCTCAGTCAGCCAGAGAGTACCACTGGGAGGAGAGGAAGGAACCATGGGGCCCAGCAATGGGAGCAGCTAGCTATAAGCTCAGGGCTATGCAGTTCCTAGTCTTGGGAAAAGACTTCAGAGACATTGTTTTGCTTTCTGCTAGGACAAGGAATGTATCACTCGGTCAGAGTCTGACTTTTTACAAATCATTAAACAAACATGCATATGTCTAGCTGTTAAAAAAAAATGTTTTCAAGTCTACAGAGACAGCTCAGTGATCTACGCACCTGCCTGGCAAGAGCAAGGACCCAGGTTCAATTTCCAGTACCACATGCCATGCCAGCCAGAAGCACCAAGCTGGTCCGAAACCAGGCTGGTGGCACACACCTATAATCCCAGTGCTGGGAGGCTAAGACAGGAGGGTCACTATGAGTACAAGCTGTATAGTGAGACCCTGTACCAAATACATAAAAGATTTAAAAAATAATAATAATAAGTTTCAGAGAGCTTCCTAATCCATTTAGTTCCTATCTTTTCTACCACATGAAAACGCAGCTTTTTATCCCTCCAGAAACGCAGTGTAGAGTGCAGGCTGTCCTCAGGCACAAAAACCTTCTGGTGCTTTAATCTTTAGTCCTCCTCCATAATCGTGAGTGGCAAATGTAGGCCACCTTTTATTCCCGCCCCTACAGCATACCTCGAATTCCTATCTCAACTCCATGAGGTCCATCTGTTTCCCAGTCAGTATCATTCTCATGGCTGCCATGGCTCATTGCATAATCAGCCAGTTCTTCAAACACCTGTTAATTCACCCTAAAGCAATCCTTTAATTCTGACTTACTCAATGTATCTTTTTAAGGCACATCTTATCTAATATGAAAAAGATGACATTCAGTACCCAGATTTCTGTATTTCTCAGAGCTCTCAATATATTACTCATCAGTAGGAATCTCCAAGAAGAAAATATGATGTGTCTATTTTTCAAATTTATCTGGCCAACAAACACTTGGTTAAGGGAAGCACTTCAGACTGATGTCCAGAAGACTACGCTTGGAGAAATGCTGACAAGCACTCTCTAACCCACAGTTAATGCTTCACTGCTCGCCTGACAGAGGCTGCTCCATCCTCACCCGGACAATCTCTTCTCAGGTAGCCCCCAGATTTATGTCTCTATTGTCGTTCTCGAAACCATCTCTGCTGCCAGTTTTACTTTCATATTAGAGATATCTGATCATCATCCCCACCCTAAATCAATATTGGCTCTTTAGACATAGATTCAAATCTTAGACCTGTTTATGTCGTCTCAGAAGCTAACCCCACACATCTCCCCAACTTCATTTCCTAACATGCTGGCCCTTTCCTAAAATATAACATGGTCCTTTACCCTTCAGGTCTCTAATGCACTTTCTGCCATTGCTCCATATGTTGTCTTTTTTATTTTAAAGAGAAAAAAACAGTACAAACAATGTACAAAATTTCAAAACACTATAGTAGGAGAGTAACAATGGTTAATACATTGGGTATTATCTTCAAAATAGTTGTTCAGATTACAAGATATAGGCATGAAAAATTGATTAAGTGATACAAACGCAAACCCTTTTGATGAACTAATATAAATTAGTAGTATAACTATCATCTATATTATACATTTACTTTTATATGTTATATGTAATATATATTATATACATATTTACTTTTTCTTTTCCCTTCCTCCTTTCACCTTTCTTTTCCCCAACCAAGTTTCTCTTTCCTTTTGAACAGCTCCTTCCCATTTCCCGATATCTGTTGTACATTGTGGATCTTACTGTTTCAGCTACTTACACTAGGGAGACAACGCGATGTTTATACATGGTCTCTCTTATTCCAATCCTGCCACTAAACAAACTTCCTCTTAAAAGCTATTATTAGAAAGATCTCCTTTTATAATGTTCAGTCTGATCCTTACTTTTCACTCCTCGGCTCTACCATAATGCTTTTCCACTTACCTCTAATTCAGCAATCATAACACTGTGGAAAATGAGATGATCTTGTGTTTATCCTCGTTATTATCTGAGCCTTTTTAATCTTTGATTCCCCAATTCCTAACACTGCATAGCATAGATCAGGTGCTCTTTGTTGAATTAAAACAAGTACAAATGAATTATTTCATACATAGCTTTAGAAATAACCTTGAAGAAAAAAAATTAAGATGCAACTTTTAAAGCTATAACCATAAGTTTGTTATAAAGAGCCATTTATTTAAACCAATGCTGTCAGTAAAACAATAGCACTTTGCTTAAGTAAACACAAGCTTCTAAACTTAATATGTTTCTGATAAAGAATACACGTTTTCTATAATTTGTCTTAAGGGAAAATTCTACAGCTCCCAAAATCTGTATGTTTAGTGAAAATACTTAATAAATAGTTTTCCTGCCCTACCTACCTCATTCAGTAGAATCCAGGTCTAAACACAGGAATTCTCTAGCAACAATGAAATAAACAGTCGCAGGGCCTATACTAAAAGGAACATCACCTTGGAAAACACCCAGCCATCTCTGTTCCTACATTTCCCTTCCCATGAGGTGAGCTCGTCTCAGTGTCTGGTGCTGCCCAAAGCGGCAGACCTATCCACTGTACACATTCACCTTTCTGGATAAAATGTAAAGGTTCAGAGTTTTGTCTCAGCCAAAACATTCCATTACACTTCTGCTCATTGGTCTACTGACTTTCCTGGCTGCACCAAATCTTACCTTTTGTAATAAGATTCACAGACCAGGGTTTTTCATTCGTTCTTAAGAAATGTGGCTGCTTGAAAGAAGTTTGTCCTCCCGAAGGCTGCTCAGCACGACGGCTCTTGGTACACTCCGCGGGAAAGCACAGATGTCGAAGCGCTGTGCGATGTGCTTGGAATACATCAACATCAGGTGTTTCCTTTCTCTTAGGCTCCAGAGGGATGTATTTGATAGATTTTGGTTTTTGGTGTTTATTCCTGAAAACATTTATAGAAGGACCTTGAACTTTATTCTGGGAACAAGACAAAAATAATTTTTAAATTAATTGTATTTGTTTGTTACTAAATTATGTATCACTTTCATCAATAAATAAAATTGTAAAATAATTTCACAAATTGGATAATAAATTTCGATTAAATTTATAAGCTTATCTTTTTTTTTCCTTTTCTTTTGGTGGCACCAGGGATTGAACCCAGGACTTTGTGCTTGCTAGGCAAGCACTTATTCCACTAAGCTACCTCCCGGAGCCATATATGCTTATATCTTTCTTAAATATATTTTACAATTTTTCTTACTGTGTAAGTCATTTACTATAGAGAACATGACCAGAATCAGCTGAGTCAGATATTACTCTATCTGGCTTCCCAAAAGTCTGTCACAAACACAAAACTTATGTTTTCAAATTCAAAATTAGTGTAAATTTTAAAATAGTAACTTTGTCTCTACATGTGAAATTTTAAAATACAGACTTAACGTCCATTTTAAATACGAGTTGTGAAAAAAAAATACCAGAGCTATCCAATAGACACAGATGAATGTAATTATGTTCAGTCACCTCTGAACAACACTTAAATGTCTATAAAATGCTCACATTCCCAAATCTGTGTCTCATATAAACTGGAAATGATTAGGCATGTATGGAGGAAAGCTCTTTGAAAAAAACATATTAATAATGGGACATATATTTCAAATTGATTTAATCATTTAATTTCTCTGTAATTTTGATTAACATGAATAAAAGAAAACAAATGCAGCTATGTGTCTTTAACAGGTAATTAATTACCCAAACAATTATTGTTCTATAGGTAGAGCTATTACTCCCTGCCCCCCAAAATAAAAATGTTTTGAAAAATTCAAATTGGTGAAAATTCAAATTATTGTCAACTCAAAATGTCAGTAGGGCTTTAGTGTACTGGTTTCATGTTCAATCAGCCAATTTAAGATTGGATTATCAGGCTGCTGATGCTGACAGAACTCTTAAAGCAGGTGAAGTGCTTTTGGTAGCTGCGCCTAACTCGGCACAGTTTGAATCATTTATTTCATGTA
Organism: Ctenomys sociabilis; assembly: GCA_004027165.1. Taxonomy (NCBI): domain Eukaryota; kingdom Metazoa; phylum Chordata; class Mammalia; order Rodentia; family Ctenomyidae; genus Ctenomys; species Ctenomys sociabilis. Next base: position 16,146 of record PVKA01019622.1, read on the forward strand.
CCTATTCATGAAGTTAATGTCATTGAAACTAATTTTAAAATTTTTAGGAAACAAAAATCAGTCAAGTAAGGTTAAGAGTGTTGATCACAAGAATAAAAATATCTATGACTGGTAGCGGCCGTGCTGCTGCCTGCTGTGTGCTAGCGTTGAAAGCTCGAAAACGTTTGCCATTGTTGAGAAGAAGCAAAAGAAACACAAGGAAAAATGAAACACCCCTTTCTCGCCGAAAACAAGGATTGAAACTTTTAAAATCATTATCGAAAATTCTGTCTAAATTTTTTAATTATTATAAAGGAGAATAAGTCAAAAGTGGAATGCAGCTCTCATGTTTGTGAGTTAGTTTCCTTTCCTTGCCTGTGTCCCCGGAGGTCCATTTGTCGCAAAAAGTGCCTGTCCCTCAGATTATCCACCTATTCTGTGAATGCTTCTCTATGCCATCCCACCCCCTTTTCGCTTCTTTGCTCACCTTCCAAATGTGAGGCACAGTGCTTATTGCTGAAGAAGCAACAGTCAAAAAGGAGGCTATGCCCTTGAGTAGCTGTCAGCGTGGCTGACAGTGTGAATGCAAAGCAAGGTGGGGAGAGCACAGGTGAAGTGTCGCGCTAAGGGCACTGAAGATGTGCGTCTTAAAGTAGATTTTTCACTTTAGTCTGTCCAATAGAATGTAAAGGGATATATGCTTGAAACAAACTCAAATAATTGTGCTATAATTCATCAAAAGAAAACATCAAAAATTTTTACATGTAGAAACTAAATGCATATATTGAATTAGTTTTAGAACTAAATGATCCGATTTTTAAATGACATATAAAATCAATTCTTGCAGCTAGTAAGTATTTCATTGTCTCCTTTATTCAGAACCTCTCTCACACTAGGACTCAGGCAATCCTCCAAAGCAACCACATCAGTACACAAAAAGATGGTTATTATTTTTCTGAAAAACACTAGGTAAATTCTAAGCACTAACCTCATTTATGTTCTCATGATGTTGAGCAATGAGAGTTTTTGCTTCTTGAAGGAAATATTGCCTTGTGGTCTCTAAAGTAGGACCTAAAATAGAAACAGAGAAGCAATTTATGTTTTTTAAATGTAGTTATTAATAGTTTGTACATCCAAATTTTAAAATTTTAAGAAATTCAAATTTTGGAAAAGTTATGGATCTTGCAGGGTGTTATAAAAAGTGAATCTTATAAGTACACCTAAGTGGATGCAAATGAAGCTAATGATATGATCCTTTAACATAATATTTTGCCAATTAAAAAGCAAAATCCACTGGTAATTGTCGAAGTGATTAATTTTCCTAAATTACTAAATCCCAGAGAAACCAAAGGTAAAACACAAAATATAGATGCACACCTGTGTTGAAAATTCTGTTTTATTTCACAGAAAGTATAACAATATATTTTGGATATAAACATTTTTAACAAGTTTCTATATTTTCTATAGCCACTGACTAATGCATGTGGCTCAGGATTTCTTCAAAATATTCACCTTTCAAACTGTTAATAAAATTATAATTGGAAAATAAAATGACACAATGCATTTAAAAATAGGAATAGTGATGAAATGAAATATACACACACCTACACATGAGTAACATAATTGATCGTATCTCTAATTTTCAGTTTCTTAATTTCTGGTAACACAAGCTAGCTATGTGGATTTCCCAATTCAGAACAATAAGAGTCACTGTCCTCACACGGAAGACATAGGGATTCAGGAATGTGAAATGTCAGTTTCTTCAGGTTTTAACCGAACTTTAATTCTGCTTTGAGGAGGCCTCTAGCCAGAGAACTTTCTTCCTGGAGAAACAGCAATGAGATATTCTCAGATGGGGTTCCACAGCTTGTTCTCTTTTCCTCTTTTCATGACATGCTTTATTGATTACTCTCTTCTGACTAGCCAAATCTTCCTCATAATTCTTTAAATGCAATTACTTATAATAACATTGTCATACATAGTGTCTGTGACAAGCAATATAATGAAATGTTAAATTACTGATCTTAGTGAAACTAGAGCTTTGTGAAACCACCATGTGCTCCAGCCAGGGCCACAGAGATGATCCAGTCTTCCTGCAGAGCTAAAGCGGAAATGCCATGGGCCAAGTGCTTCCTAGGGCCTCACACCTCTGCTGGGGCCCGCACAGGCTCTGCTCTCTTGAGTCATTTGCTGCATTTTCTCCTCATGCACTGCTATTCCTGAGGCTGTACTGGTACTGGAGGCTCCTGGCCCTTGGCTTGTCACCTTAGTGAAATACATTCACTGACACTTGCGTTGTTAAGCCAGCACTCCCAGTCCCCATTGTGATTTCATGTGCTGATGTACCTGTTCTGACTTTCCTCTCAGCAACCAAAAACCAATTTGTCAGAGAAGCTGAGTTTGAAAGATACCATGTTCTTCCTACTTTCTCTTTTGAGCTGAGTGGTGTCCCTACCCACAAGTACTGCCTGTCCCCTGGGAACTCACGGAGAAGCTCATGTGCGCTGGCACAGCAAAGACTCTTGTGCCAGCAAGCAGATTCTGACGTGCTGAAGTCCTACTAAGGTGCATTCACATGGTCAGACCACGAAATTTATGGGTGGACAAGCCCTCATATTGCTCGTGCAGTGGTACAGCAAGGCTGCCAGCTCAGATGCAACTGCACTGAAGGCCTGCGGACTTCCCTTCACCCTTCTGTCAAGTGACATGCTGAAGCAGCTGTTCTGATTTCTTTCTATAAATAAAGTTAGCCTTGAAGAAAAGAACTAAATTCCCAAGATGGTACATGATAATTCTCATCTTAATGGCTTAAGAAAAGTGAATGCTAGCTACTCTTTTTAGTTTTATATATCCAAAAATATGTATATTTTCAATAAATAAGTCTAAAATTATTACTCAACAAATAACCCCCGCACTAAAGACTTCATCTTCTTAATAAGAGTTAAGGCTTTTATTTCTCTGTTCAAAACGCTGTACACACACTTGCATGAGCAAATAGCTTTTCACATTCAAGACCACATTACAAGTTCGGAAGAGCAGGGTGTTAGGGCCTGCCCCTTCTCCTTTAAGGTATCCTTATGGCTTTGTTTGTAAATATAACTGTGCACCACAGAGTGATGGTAAGAGTGCCTATTCTTGTCTCACATAATTGTGTTTGAATCCACATTTGCTGGTGAACCTTACTTTGTCTTCAGCCTTAGTTGTCTAATTTGTGAAATAAGAAAAACAATAATGTATGTCTCAGAGTTAAGAGTATTACTGAGACATCATAACACAGCATTTAGCACAGTGAGTGGTACATAATAAGCTTTCAATAAATGTGACCAATTATTGTAAGTATTGGTGTTAGCATGGTGCTATCACTGGACTTACTTATCTCTTAACAGTGTTTAATAACTTCCTTAGCCAATCCTTATTTCTTCAACAGCAAAAAAATAGACAATTTTCTAGGGTAGTTTGAATGAGTGGCCTTTTCATACTATTTTATCCAAAACTAATTAATTAATCTATTCACAGATGATAAAATCTCTTCATTCTTAGAATTCTTTAAGTTGCTAAATCCCCCAAAAGAAATAATAAATTATTACCAGCAGATGTTTTACAGTAAGGTTTATGAAGAGGTTGAAATGGCCATATTAAATTGACTTACAGCAGTTGTTAGCATTTCCATGGGGGGAATGTGAATGCCACTCATCTCAAGGATTTTCACCAGCCTAAACTAATTCCTTACATTTATTTTCTTTTTAAAGAAAGACTCATTCTCTATGTATCATTAGCTTAATGGTATTGCCATGATGGTTCATAAACTGCAGCTTTCCCTTACTGCTTTAGGGCTTCTATATAGTTGCTCCAGCAAACCTCTGAAGTGATGATGCAAAAAGAAAATCTAGCCACATAAAGGGTGACAGAGAGTGAGCTATCTCTTAATTATCATCATTGAGCAAGTCTTTCCTGCATTCATAAAAGTGCAAAAGCTTGCAGACATGTGTTTTTAATAACTGTAGGAAATAACTGGGCACATAGAGAGGATTTCCAGCTTTCTCATTCAAACACTACATTCTCCAAAAAGGCTTTGCAAAACTTGGCTAAGAACATGAGCCTGTGTGGCCACATGGCTCAAGCTGAACTTCCGTATAAAATCAGAGTGAACGCATAATTGGTCTGATTTCTCAGGTGTTAACAAAGCATCCTCCCTGTGACTCAGGCCCAAGCATGAACAGATGCATTCTGCAGGGGTTTATTATGTACCTGGTGATGCTAGCTGCTGTTTGACAGTAAATGGGCTGAAATCAATAAGATACCAGTTATCCCTATCTTCTACATGTGGAAGAGTCTACTGCCAGAATATCTTGAATTTATTTGTTTGTTTGTTTATTTATTTATTTATTTATTTGGTACAGGGTCTCATTACACAGCTCAGACTCCTGTCTCAGCCTCCCCAGAACTGGGATTACTGGCATGCACCACCATGCCTGGGGTCCCATGGTCAGCTTGGCGTGCAGTACCAGGGTTCAAACTCTGGTCCTTGAGCTCAGCAGGCAGGCACTTAGACCGCTGAACTAGCCCCTGCTAGAACATTTGGTAATTAAATGCCATGACATTCAGCAAGAAACCTAGTATAATAGAATACACAATAAACTACCAATATCAGCCAGTTCACTAATGTTGGAATTCCTTTTTTTTTTTTTTTTTTTTTTTTGTTCAGAACCAGGGATTGGACTCAAGCCCTTGCACTTGACAGGAAAGCACTTATTCCTCTGAGCCATCTCTCCAGCCCCTAAATGTCCCTTTAAAGAGACAAAACTTTACATTACTATTATTAGAGATAAGGTTTAAATCATAAGTGTCCCAAGAGATATAACCCAGTGAATCAAATCCAGGATTAGGGTGTGCTTTTAGACTTGTGCTTCATTAATCTCATATACCTTGAGAGTTTTTCCTTCTTTTAGTCTCGGACTCCCCTATTTTACATATTTTAGTGCTTTCTAAGTTTTAATTTGCAAGAAGGAATTCCTTTAGCTTGTTCCTATACCCAACAAGTAATAATCAAGCTTAAGTTTCAATATAAAATCTCTGATGAAATAGCTTTTCAAAAAAAAAACCTGTTCTTTTTTAAAAATTTTATTGAGAAACAAATAGCAATGAGACAGTTTCAAAACCAATTAGTAGGACAGTTTCAATAATGAATACATTGTTGTCTTCGTAGTGGACATTCACAGTACAAGAGGCTGACATGATACCCTGCCCAAACATTGTTAGTACAACACTTTCTTCTCTTTGAATTACGAGAAAGTAGCTGCATATCTGTCTTATTTTGTATGTACAAAATGGTCCTTCATTTGTATCCCCTTTTTTTGTTTAGTTTTGTCAAAGATGGATATTCCATTGCCATTTAAATATTGTAGGGACATGAATTCAGCAAAATAATCCAGTATAGTCCACTAGCCCATTTCAAGGTCAGAGAGGACTCAGAACATAGGAGAACCTGTACTATAACATCCTGTAACTCAGTTGTGTCCCAAATCTTCTGATCAAGGACATTATGGGGCCACAGAGGAAAGTGATCGATGATGTAGAGTGTGCCTAAGGAGAGTCACATGGAGAGAAAAAATTCTTTCAGGCTTTCACAGAGAGAAAATTGGTCAAGCAATGGCTGTGACTCATCCACATTACTGACACTGACAAAGGATTTACAAACTGTGGTACAGGGTTTCAGGGTAAATCCTGAGGGGATTTGACAGACCTTGTCAGATACAAAAGTTACATTTATTGTTATATAGGTCTTGCTTTATCTTGGTCTTAACCATCAAGCAGATAAGTATAAAAATGAGGTACAAAAAATAAAGCCATATTAATATGCTGAGCTATAAAAGGCCCCTATCAACAACTTCTGACATCGCGTATCCTATGGAAGAACCTGTTCTGTAAGCAGACTCGAGTGCACAGAGGCTCAGCATGAGAAGGAGCTGGGAGCACTGAGCGAAGAGGCGACTGAAATGGGACAAGCCTGAGCTAGGCGAGCAGTCCTGGGCGAGGAGCTGCAGAAGGCAGGAAGTGAGCCACATCTCTCAACAGAAGCTTGCAATAAATGTTTATGTTCAATTGTTTTTGACATGTAAGTGAAAAACTGAATTGCTTTTAATTTCTCCTCAAAAAAGAGTTAAAGAGCACAAACGAAACCCAAACTTACGAGCACTTTCACAAGTCCATATGAGCATCACAACATCCTTGGCTACAGCATGTTGTGAACTAAAACCTTACTCTTCAGTTGCACATTACAGGTGTTTTGTTGAAACTCCTATTTGATACACTTTTCCTCACATCGCCTTTCTATTCCTGGCTGTCTGTAGCAAAATATCTACTTTCTAGGCTACAAAAGTAAGTTCCCTACTGAACCCACAGAAACTTTAGAGTACACCCCACCATCCAAAATCTGTCTGTGCTATTTCTCTGAGATTAGACTCCTGAGAAAATGTAGAGGAATTTCAAGCTCACAGCGCTGTAATTTCAAATAAAATTGAAATAATTATGGATAAGCTTTGAGGTCAAATGAAATGAGAGAACATCTCTACTTCCTGGACCTTTCTCTCTGTCTAATTGTCTGCACAACACAATGCGCTGGGTAGGCGTGAGGTGGCCCACATCAAGTTGAGGGGCCACATGAGCCAAGCAGAGCCAACAAAAGAATGGACTCCGGTCTCTTCAGCGCTACACTTCCCAGCCACGCTGCCTAAGCCTGAATTTAGGATTGCTTGTAGTGCTACCAAATCTAGCTCAGCTCTAAAACAAGAAAAGGTAAGGCTAATAGGAGTGAAATCTACTTAGAGAATAGATCTGAAATGTTATTACAATAGACACAGGCAGACATACACACACAATGGTAACTACACAAGGTAAGTGATATATTAATTAGCTTGATATAATATATGTATCTAAATCTCATGTGGTACACCTTAAATATATACAATTGTTTTGAGCCAGTGATAGCTCAGTGAAGCTATAAAAGATGTATAATATGAGATGAATATGTATGTAATTTAAAGTTTTCTAGCATGCATTAAAAATAATCTAAATAGAAATTAATTATAACAATGTAATTAGGATAAAAATTTAATCATAATAAATATATCCAAATAATATTTCAGAAATAATATTAAAAATTAATAACACATTTTATGTTCCTAATTTTTTGCTTTTCAATCAAAATCTTGCATGAATTTTATGCATACAAAATATCAGGCCAGCCAATAAGCTCAGTGGATTCAAGTGCCTGCAAGCAGGTATAGGGACTGAGGTTTAATCCCCCAGGCCTGACCTTCCAGCCCCAACCCCTGGGGCACACTGAGAAGTCAATTGAGACTGGGCAAGGTGGCATGCACCTATAATCCCAGCACTTGGGAGGCTGTAAACAGGAGAATTACTATGAGTTCAAACTAGTAGTGAGACCCTGAACACCCTGTAGACCCTTCCCTAGAATAAAGAAGAAAAAATAATCTCAACTTCATTGCTAAATGTTCACCAGAAATATTCGATGTCTTTCTAAGCACACTTAGAAGTTTTCCAGCAATTAAATTGCCCTTTCTTTCTTCTTTTTCTTTTGGCTGAATCGGGGATTAAACTCAGGCCCTCGCACTTGCCAGGGAAGCACTTATTCTACTGAGCCATCTCCCTGGCCCATAATTGCCCATTTTAAAATTAAAATTAAATTAAATGTTCAGTTCCTTTATTTTGCCAAGCACATTTCAGGCACTGAGAAGCCACATATGACTACCAGATACCATGTTGTACATCAGTTACTGCAGATCTGTCAGACGTTGGTTATACTGAAAGGGAGTAGGATGCACTCTAAATGTAGACTTTTGAGGGATATCAATTAACAGAAAAGATTCTAAAAGAGCTGAAGTGTCAGACGTTGTGTATCAGGTAATGAGACAAGAATGGATACTCACGTTCTGACCCTTTGGGCAGAGCCTCTGCTGTGTCCATGATGAGTGGTTAGAATGATCTTTTCTGGAAGGGTGAGCTCCAAATCCTTAAACACATTCATATGAAATAACTCAATGCTGATGAATATTTAGCTATTTCTCTCATCACTCATAAATAGATGAAAAGTTAATGCTTCTATGTTATTCTTCTATTCTAAAACCTTCAGTGCTTTCCTGGGTATGACTCTGTGGTTTGCGGAGGGCCTGTATACACACTGTTTTACTAGCTCCAAATAGCCCAGGCTATAATTTGGAAGGCCTAATTGTGTCCCTGAAGGATTCATGTGTTAAAATCTTGGCCCTCTTAGGGTGAGTGACACATTTAAGAAGTAGAGTGCTTTAGGAAGAGGACACCCCTAGTGTTCAGTTCCTAAGTCAACTGAGTCATCATCAGAAGTGGCTGTGGCCCTCCAGCCTCTCTGTTTTCCTTCTTTTATTTTTGTTTCGCTTTTTTTATTTTTTAGTAAGGATGGTTTCCTTCTTCTAAGAAGGAATTTCTTGCTGTCACATGTACTTCTGAAATAACAGGGCCCCAACCAGAGCTGGACAAAGGCCAACCCCACAACCTTGAACCCCAAAACTGAGTGCTAAATAAATCTCTTCTCCCTTTGTAATTAGTCTATGCTGAGTGTTGTTCTAGTAATGAAACATAAAGCAGCCTAATAGGAACTACTGTCCCACATATGGCATTCAGACAAGTAAAATAAATTATCAACATAAGTAGCTATTAGTGGCATGGCCACAATACACATCCAAACATCTGAGCCTAAGACCAAGCAAGTTCATCTGATTTCTTACCACCTTAAAACTAATACTTAATTAATACATGAAGCACATCTTATACACTGCCTTTAAGTTTAGACTTATGTGAGTATTCTACATAAATGCCCTGTTCTCACATCTACATTTATCAATATCATATCTGCTCTTAAACCAGGGTCTGAATCTCACCTCCCTCCTGCATCTAACATCTGTAGGGGTCCAATCTCAGCTACACTGATGCAAATTATTTTGCACCTACACAGCTTTATAATTAAAAATGGGGGTCAGCCAAATACCTTAGCAGGTTAAAGCAACTGCTTAAGCAGATGCAGGGACCAGGAGTTCAATCCCCAGGCCTGCCATGCCAGCCCCACCTCCAGGGTGCACTGAAAGGGTGATTGAGTCTGGGCAAGGTGGGACACACCTGTCATCCCAGCACTTGGGAGGCTGTAAGCAGAAGGGTCACTGAGTCCAATGTACCCAGTGAGACCCTGTAGGCCCTGTAGAGCTTGTCTTAAATGCAAAAAAAAAAAAATCAAAATATTGAAAAAATAATCATTGCAAGTGGGAACATTAAATGCTTTTAGGAGCCTTTTACCCTATAGCTCTCAGTATAACTATTCAGCTATTATACTGACTCAAACAATTTATGAATGAAATACTTAAGGCTTGTTAAAAATTTGGGAAATTATTTCCCTAACAATGAAGCCAGCTTTGCCCTATGAGAGCCATGACTCCAGAGTCACATATTCTCAGATAAAGGGCTACAATACTCTCCCTCAGCATCACTCAGAGGGAAGAAAACTACTGCACTTACAGTTTTAAAATAAATCTAAAACATCCAGAATGATTAATGCTCAAATTGTCAGTATTCTAGCACAGGCAATCTCACAGGACGCACACTGTGTCTGCCTAGTTCTGCAAATAAATCTGGGTAATTTCAAATGCTGCACCTCCCTGAGCAATTCACAATCATAACTCATATTCTGCTTTGGCTTAATTATTGTCTTTTTACATTTAAATATAAGAGCGAAATTAAGCTGCTTTGTGCTCTGTCATTTTCTCATTTGAATCTCCATAGAAATGGACTCTTCTCTGGGGCTGCTGGCTCCTCCACCTTCACATGGTGCGCCAGAAGTGTCATCCCACATTAGATTGGCTGACAAGAAAGGCATCCCATTGTCCTTTCAATGCAGGAAACTAGCCAAGCACCGTACAAGGAGCTGTCATTGTAGTGCCCCCAAAACCAAAGTGATGGGGTAAACTCTGATGTGGGAGATGGGGTGAAGGGGGCCTTAATGCCGGAATTATGTAGACATGAGCATGGTGTGTGTGTGTGTGTGTATTTTAAATCCCCCACAGACAGTTATGAAGCCGTGGGTACCTCACAAAACACTGATCACTTAATAAATATACATATGGTTCCTGAATCATATAAGCACCTACCCATCTATTTTGGGAAAAAAAGACAAAAACCTTTTACATAAAGATAAAACAACTATGCTAGATGGCATAAGAAAGTCTCATGCCTTAGGAATTAAGTTATAAACTCATGAGTGCCATAATTTCAAATGAAAATGACAATATCAAGGACTGAGAAAGCTCTAGAGGGACTGGGCTATTCCTGGAGAGATGAACACAGGGTGAGAGTGAAGGCCACACAGACTTTAACCAATGCAAACTGGATTCCAGTGCAAGAGCCTCAATGTGGAATACCAGTCTCAAACAGGTCAGACGTGATCCAGGAAGGAATGGAGAAGGCACACAAATAAAAGCACAGTGAATGACAAGTTGAGAGTGCAGTAAATTCTGTGCATGATTCAAGCCAAGAGTTTATTTTCTGCTGCTGAAATGTACAATGAAAACTCAATATTTTCAATGGGTATTGATAGAATTAGTATTCTAGAATACAACTTGTATAAAGACAAGGAATTTAGGTTTTTCCCTGCATTATTCCCAGTACCTGAAACAGACCTATCATGAAAAAGTATTGTAAAAAATATTTGTAGAATGAGTAATTAGGAGCCTAGACAGGGATGCCCTTCCTTCCCATGTCTGTCCCCTTTAGCACAATGTCAGACCCTGTCTCCTCCAATTTAGGTAATTTAAGGTCTATAAACTGATTTACAGGGGCTGATGAGATGGCTCAGTAGAATAAGTGCTTGCCTGGCAAGTGCAAGAGCCTGAGTTCAATCCCTGGTTATGCCAAGCAAATAACAATAATTAATAAATAAATAAGAAATAATAAACAAGCAAACTGGTTTACCGGAATACTAATGCTTTCTAAAGTCAAACAGGAGTAGATGCTATTCACTATCTTCCTCCCTTAGCTTGATCTTCTTAAAGTAGATGACTAAAAAATTTTATCCAACAGTACCATCATGCCAAGTGTGGTGGCACCTGCCTGTAATCCTAGCACTTGGAGGGCTGAGGCAGGAGAATCACTGTGAGTTCAAGATGAGCCTTGGCTACAAAGTGAACTTAAGACCAAGTGCAACTGCAAGAAGAGACTACATCTCAAAAAGAAAAATACAGTATTTACTTGTGGTTTATACTTTGATGTCCTCAAGACCCTTATGCATTGATAGGTGGAGATTTCAGAATGCTGTAGATTCTGGGGGTTTATAAACTGGTGTGCTGTTAGAAGATGAAGTCTGGTCAAAAGAGGCAGGTGACCAGGGGTGACTTTAAGTCTTCTCCTTCATCTTCTCTGTCTTCACACTGCTATGGTATGCTGTGTTCTGTCAGGCCTCTGCCATGCGGCCAGTCCACTGTGAGGTAAACCATGAGCCAAAATAAACCTCTCCCTTATTTGGTGGGTGTTAGATGTTTTGCCCCAGCAATGAGGAAACTAGGGCATAAATATAGTTTGAATCTTAAATGACCTCTAAAAAAATCCCATGTGTTGAAAGTTTGGTCTCTAGCTTCATGCTATTGGAAGATGGTGGAACCTATGATAGGCGGGGCCTAGTAGCAGAAAGTTAGGTCCTTGGGGCTGTGCCCTCAAAGAAGATACTGAGACTGAGGCCCAGGCCTCTTCTTTTCTCTTTTTCTTCTCTGGCCACCAACAGCATTCCTTGATCACGTGCTTGCACCATGATGAACTATGTCACCAAAGACCCAACGTGGTGGGGCAAGCAGCCACGGGCTAAACCTTCTGAAACCATGAGCCAAAATAAAGCTTTCCTCCTAACAAGTGATTACCAGAATGACAAAATGCCTGATTAATGCAATATTCTTTATAATTAAGTTCCTGGAGTACAAGAACTATACTATGACATGTGGCATGAGGCAGGGAAATGGGCCATAGTCCACGGACCTTGAAGACAAGTTTAGTGGCTAAAATAAAAGCAAATGAAAGCAGACTTTTATTTTTCCACTCTCCCTTAGCCAAGCCCTCCTACTTTCAATTACATTTATATCCTTTGCATTTATCTATCTGAAGAACTGTTCTTATATCTACCCAATTCCTTAGGCCATAAGCCTTTGAATCTGTCTGAATTTGTTTAATCATATTCACTCCATAAATTCTTGAAACTATAGCTGCAGTTCTCCGCTTAACTTCATCCTGTATATAACCATGTCATTCTTGGACCACTGGCATAGTATTCTGAATTTCCTATCAGTTTCTACTCTAATGCTATTCTTATTCATTCTGTTTGCAGCAAAAGCATCTTCTTGTTAAATAGATCACATGATTTCCCTTCCCTGGCTTCGAAGTGCATTGTAAACAAAGTAATAGTTTCTTTCCCTGAGCTCTCTTCTCTCACAAAACTGAGTGAATATGGATGAGAAGATTAGAGCTTACATTCCACAGCTCCATCCAGATGAAAGAGCTAAAGGCCAAGCTTTCCCATCAAGTCCCTGTCCCTACCTCTCAACTCTGACCTCTGCCTGTTCATTTCCAAGATCTATCCATGTCACTGCTTCTACTCACTGTTAAAGATGAATTGTCCCTTCTATGTTTTCTTCTTTTAGTTAACAAGAACCCTTAGGCCAGACATTTGCCTCCTGGAAACTTCTGGAAAGTCTTTGAATCCCCCTGACCAGACCACCAGACATTATGTTACCAATTAATAAAATGAGGTGAGCAAGTCAAGAAACCAAAACAATACCAGTCCCAACTAGTGGCAAAACAGAAGGGCCAAGAGCTGGCAAGATGGCCCAGCAGACTAACTGCCTGCTTAGATGGGGACTAGGGTTTGATCCCTGACACCACATGCTACACCAGCCCTACCCCTAGGCTTGATGAGCCGTCCACTAAGACCTCAGAGGCCACAAGCAACAGAGAGATAGGAATATATCTCAGCAGCATAAGCACCTGCCTGGCAAATGTCTGTAATCCCAGCGCTGAGGAGGCTGAAACAGAAGGATCACCACATGTTCAAGCTGCATAGTGAGACCCTGTACCACTAAAAAAAAAAAAAAGGAAGAGCCAATAATAGATGAGTAAAGGCATGATCAATGAAAGATCAGAAGATTTATAATCGTGTACTTGAAATTATGAACCAATTTGGAGACATGTAATGGACCGAAAATCCTTTAGAATCAAGAATATCTGGTAAGATGAGACCTCAGAGGCCACAGGCAACAGTAGGAAAAGATAAATAGGAAGATAGCTCAGCAGCACAAGCACATGCCTGAGCACAAGGCCCTGAGTTAGATCCCCAGTACAAAAAAAAAGTGGCAAAAGGGAATAACACTCCATTCTTGATGCAGATACACCTTCTATATCTCTAACTTATTCATAATAATGCCTTACCCAGGGTCATGAAATGGGAGGGAAAAGAACATAATTGAATCATTAGGACATTTCTCTCCCCACCATATACCATCAGTATAGGTACTCTGTAGCAGCAGAAAACTTAGATTTCAGGCCCAATCCTGTTGTTGTCAAAGTGTATGAGCTGGTAAAACCACTTGACCTCTGAGATCCACCTCCTTGTCTAGAATTAAAGGACTATTTAAAAGAATCAATAGCAGAGGTTCAATGCCTAGGCCTGCCATGCCAGCTCAACCCCTGGGACATGTTTAGCTGGCTATTGAGACTGGGCGTGGTGGCGTGAACCTGTAATCCCAGATCTTGAGAGACTGTAAATAGATGGATCACCACGAGTCTGATCCCTGAACACCCTGTAGACCATGCTCTAAAATAAAAAAAAAAAAAAAAAAAAATCAACAGCAGCATCAGACACTGTTCCAAATATTTCCCAGCAGGCAACATGAAAAAGACAAACATTAGGGCTTTCTGATGGAGAGGGTTTCAGAGCATCCACTGAAGAGCCCTCACATATCCTCAATTGCAGCATCCAGAGGTACAGTGTCCCTGACGCCGTCTAGATGGAATATTTGACTTTCTCATAAAAGTGATACCGTGTTCTACTCCCCCGCAGTCCAGCAAGGACATCCCTTAATTAAGATTTCTCAAAAATTTTCAGTCTTATATAAAATATTTAAATCACAAAAGAATGATTAATTTTATTTCAGCTCTCAACTTATTAAAAAGGTGCTGGCCTGAGAATATGCTCCAATTATATGGTAAAATGCACCTTTTTTCATCTTTTCCTCTCTTTATGGGTGAAAGAAAACTGAACCTGTATGTCACGGAGTTTTACTGAGATCTTATTTTAGGAATCTGCTACAGCAAAGCAAAACAATGGGATTTGGTGGTAGTGAACATGCACCCTGAAGGTTCCTTTGAACTGTAGATCAGCATGGGAATGCCGGCTGGGATTGGTAAATTCAGACTGCTTGTCACAGTGACCAGTGGAATTATCTCAGAGGACAAAGGACACATGCCAGGTGAAGCCATACTTGCGTAGAGAGATCAACTACTTGAGGGAGTTAATCTATCGAATTCCAGCTCCGGTATTATTCAAAATTGTAAGTACAAATATATCATAAAGGAAAGAAATAATTTTTACAAATTGATGAAAAGGGCATTTTAATGTACAAAGAGATGAAAGACTGGATTAGATACTTTGCAGGGGATATTTTTCAAATAGGAAATAAACATGTTCAAAACATGTTCAAAGCTTATTTGTCATCTAGAAAACATGAAATAAGATCAAAACCACTAGATATCCAAAAATATGATTTTTTAAAAATAACAAATTTTTGTCAGGATATAAAGCTACTGATATACTCACTTACTACTTATCAGAGTATAAACTGGTAATCTTTACAGTACTAATTCATAGTTCATCAAAAGCTAAGTCCATTGTATATCTATCATGCAGCACTCTGACTCCCAGTAGAAAGCTTACAGTATTTACCAAAATACACATTAAGAATGGTCATAGTACCAGTATTTCATACCACTAAATATTGTAAGCAACTCAATGTCTAATAAGAGCAAAACAGATAATTCGCATTTTATTTATACAATGGGATATTTTACAACTGTGACAATGATCTAATATACACAAAGATGTAAGTTCAAAAGAAGCCAGAACTCACTGATGATAATACAAAGCAGAATGGTGGTGATTTAGGGGGAAAGAGTATACTAGCTCAGGAAGCATCACAAGGATAGGTTTGAGAATCTCTTAATTCTTATTTCCTTATTGGATAGTGTTTTCATTAAATATTCACTTTGTAAAGATGTACAAAGTTATACACAGTTATGTACAGTTATAAACTGTGTACTATTTCTTTCCCTTACACATTCATTAAAAAACAGTATCAATGCTCACTATACTTTTAATGGACTGTTTTAGAACAGTCCATTAAAACTCAAAAAAGTATTAAGTCAGTTATTCTTATTTCATTTTTCTTCTTCTTACCCTCCCTCAAAAGAAATAAAAAAACATAGAATTTTGCTGAAAACCACTAATAGCGTGGGATGATAGGCCCACTAGGGTGGGAACTGGCTTTGTTGTTGATGCTGTTTTGCTTTGTGTGCTCTGTAAGGCTGAGCACATGAATAACCAAAGTAATAAATCTTCTACTAAAAAGCTGTCCGTGTCATTAAAAAGGAAAGAGTTACCGAGTTAAGGAGGACAGGAGAGGAAGTGGGGGAAAGAGATTTATCTATGTATGCAGGCACGATGGTTTGGACAACTGTACTGTGCGTTTCTGCTGATCCATGAAAGGGAGAAGATAATGCTTCATTTGTTTTGTCGCCTTTTTTCAAACATTTCTCCTTTTTCTTCTTAAATTCTTATATTTTCTTTCTTTTTTTCTTCTTCCAATTTTGCATGCATACATTTGATAATATGAATAACTGGTTGAAAGACAACACTATGTATGATAACAAATACTGTGAAATTCATATTGCTTTGTTAAATGAAACTCTGTATCACCTGTAATTTTTGTTTTAATTCTATTTTTCACTCTCTTTATAAAATAAAAAAATAAAAAGCTGCTCATTTACAGCCTCTCCAGAAAATCCTAAAATTTTGCAATATTCTAAATTTTCTCAGAGCTTCTAGTGTATATTTAGAAATCTCATTACTAACAATAACCTGTCATAAGTTTTTATACTGTGTCCAATAGCCTTCACTTGTTCGATTTTATCTATCTATTTATTTTAATAGGAAGATCATGCTTATCCAAATGGAAAAGGAACTAAATACTTTGGCCCAAATGAGTGGTAAACACACACACACACACACACACACACACATCCCAAAACTGTTTTCAGAAAGTCCCAACTTATTCCACATTTATCCCATTTCAGAAGACCATTTTAGTCTTAGAATTTAACCTTCCCTGTTGCTGGTAGAAAAAAGTGAGGGACACAGTAAGAGGAGAATGAGGTGTTTGTTGAATAAAGCATTAAAATATTAATGATACATCTCATCATAAAATCTATTTCTGAGGAATTTCGCTTAGAAGTTTGCCGGTGAGAATTCATGGCCAGGAACAAAAGAAAAAAAAATAGTACTATATTTTCTGAGTACTCCAATATATCTGAAGTACTTTAAAATGCCTTACCAAGATCCTCACATCAATACATGCAGTCACGCTTTTGATGATCACTGTTGATGGAGTCTATCCCAAGCAAGCTACAAAATCCACAAATTGGCTTTCTATATTAAAGGTCTCGGGCTAAGTCCACATGCCCTGCCTGCTGAGCCAGCAGTCGGCATGCAGAGGCAGAACTTAGTGTGCCACAGGCCACAGTAGAAATCTTAATCACACATGACACTGTGACATCTCAGAAAGCAAGAAAACTTCAGCTGAGTATTGACTGACTCTCACGCAAAATGTTATACAAGTAAATATCAACCCAAGGAAAAAAATTCCAATTAATCAATGGCTTATTCATGCAAACACGCTTTGTCTAGTAAGGTACTAGACCTGCTCGGTTCAGTGTGCCCCCCTGCACTGTTCTCTGGATGTCCTTCCATCTCGCGCCCTGGAAAGCTGTGTGCAGTGAGTAAAGAGTGAGCAGTTGAGATTCTTGGTCTTATCTTGATAAAGAGTTTTGATCCTCTGGACTCCCTGGCATTTTCAATTATTGGCTCTTTCTCTTTTATCCTTCATCATACCCTCTCCCAGATGATTGGGGCCTGATCAGCTCCTGATAAACTCTGGCATGTTGTGACTTTGTTTACCTCGTAATTTTCACATATTAAGCACTGCTGGTATAAAAGTACATTTTCTCAGCTATTAATCACACGTGTCTTAATTAGAAGTCATTAACATTTTATAAATAACAATAAAGAGTGAAAAATTGATTTATAAAGCAGTTCCCTGCTGAGATGTTTGGGATGCTATGTAAACAGTTAAAAATAACGACGAAAACACTGTAAAATTAATTATAACAAATTAAGTAAAAGAAAGGCCAAGACTGTTTTAAGAGAATTATGTTGTCCTCAGAAAACTGATATTAAACAACTAGATCTAGGCATGTCAGCAAATCATAAAATATTACAAATCCTGGCTTCTATATTCAGTTTGATTTTTCTTCTCAATGATCTTGATGTTTCTATTTTATTTATGTATTTATTTATTTAGTAATTAAGACAGGGTCTCACTGCGTAGATTGGATGCATAGTGATCCTCCTGTTTACAGCTTCCCAAGTGCTGGGATTACAGGTGCACATCACCACACCCAGTCTCATTCGCCATCTCAGCACTCCCCAGGGGTGGGGCAGGATCGAACTCCGGGCCCCTGTGTATGCCTAAGCAGGTGCTTTAATCCTCTGAGAAATTTGGTCTGCCTTTCAATGATCTTAAAAATTAATTTTAGGTACTCCTACATGGTGTTTCAGAGTTCAATTTGAGGGACAATTTCAAATAATACTCCTTAAAAACTGGAGAAAAATCACAGCCGCTGTCTTGTTCATCTGTAGGGATTGGTGTTAAGTGATTTCAACTTAACATTGGGTTTCTGTGTGAACTGAAAGAAGAATTTAGATCTCTTGATTTCTAAAAATGTTCCTTGCAGAAAGAAATATTTCTCCCTAAATGAATTTTATCATACCACAAATTGTACCTACCTCTCTGAATCAGTCATTTTTTTTTTATTCTAATGGAGATAGTTTAAATCATTGTGGGAAGGAAGACATAGATGGGCCTAGGTCCAACCTGGAGATCCTAACTTCCAAATCACTGAGCACAGGCTTAGGATGACCAACTTGTCCCAGTTTCCTGGGACATTCCTGGTGTTGAAACTGAGTCCTGGGAGCCACCGAGACCCAGAGAGATTCAAGCAACTGTTTAACTCTCTTGGCCTAAACTCATGGTCTATAAAATGCAAACAGTAACAATCCTTCTAACTCAAATTGTTACCATGAGGCCAAAAAAAAAAAAAAAAAAAATGCTTAGCATAGTGCATAGGCCTGCCCAAGGAATACTACCTTCCACTACCTCTCACTTCTTCTTGGACCCCTTTTCTGGTTAGAAATGCAAACCTGATAATTTTTATAAAACAGACGACATGTAAGGCCAAGAGAGAAAATGAATTATGTGAGAAGCAGGATGCTCAACAGACTCAAAAGGGAAGGAATGCCAAAACTAATAAAAAACTTAAAGGAGGAAGGACAGCTCACCAATGTCACGTTGGTCAACATAATCAAATGGAAAATAAAAGAAATTCAGGGTAATGGTATGCACAAGAAGGCATAATAATAGATTCTACTCTTAACTCTATAAGAGCCAGGGAATCTACAAAGGACAAAAGAAAAAGAAAAATGAAGTAAGGGATACTCTTTCCCCTAAGGAATGGGACAGGGGTAAGTAAAACAGAGTTGTTCTTTCAGCTACCTTCAAGGACCAAAAATAGAAGATAAATACAGAGTGCTAGAGCTGAAGCTATAGCTGCTGCCACCATAGTGGACGAGGCAGCCTGGGCTTGGACTTCAGTGGAAAAAACAGAATCTAGCATCATCCCTATATGAGGTGAGGCTTGGGACGCGGCTCTGTACAAACCACTGGCAGAAAGAGAAGAAAACACAACTCCCAACTGTTGCTTGAGGCAAAAGCTCAGCACAAGTTCCATACTGGGAGAGGAGGAGAACACAGCCATTTCACCACCAGGACCTGACCACAGTAGCCACTGACCAGGAAGCAGGACAGGAAATACACTCAAGAGCACAGGAACAGAGACTTTGAAGAAGCAATGAAGTACTTGGTTCTGAAACAGGACACCTGGTGGCAGCTACAAAGCTGGGGATCAGAAAGTGGTGAGGATAGAAGTTAAAGAATGTAAAAATACAATAAAACTCCTACTCTACATAAGCCTCAACATTATAAATTTAAAATTCTAAAACATGTGCCCAACTGGAGTAGTAATGCACTCCATAGGAAATGAAAACAATAAAAGGCTAGCCAGAATAATTTAAGTAAGTTAAGACTCTACCAAGAGACCAAAAAGGAAATAATATTTATTTTCAAAGAAAGTAACAAAATTTAATAGCAGCCAGAAATAAAATAGGCATATTAAAAAAAAAACAAATCAGAACCCTGGAAAAAAAATGTATTCCTCAGAAAAATTTATCAGTTCAATATACAGCAAAAAATCTAGACTTGGAGAAACATAAGAGAACAGTGAATTAGAAGATAACACTGCGGGATTTCTCAACAGCCAGCAAAAAAAGAGATATAGAGGGAATTAAAGATAAAATAGCACAAGGCATAAAAGGAAGATTGAAAGATTCCAATGTACATGCAAAGGAAGTTCCAGGGATGGAAAAAAGGAAATGGAAGAAAATCAATACTTGAAGTAGCAGTATTAGAAAATGATGTGAATTTTGAGATTAAAAGTACACTTCAGATGCCAGGCAAGAAGAATAAAAATAATCCTACAACCAGACACTTCCTCATGAGCAGCATTAAGTTATCTATATTCCTTGTTTTCTGTTTCTGTCTTGCCTGACCAGGGATCAAAATTGGGACCTTGGGGCAGGGGAGATGGTTCAGTGGAATAAGCACTTCCTTGGCAAGCCCAAGGGCCTGAGTTCAATCCCTGGTTCCGCAAAAAAAAAAAACAAGAAGAAGAAGGAGGAGGAGGAGGAGGAGAAGGAGGAGGAGGAGGAGGAGAAGGAGAAGGAGGAGAAGGAGAAGGAGAAGGAGAAGAAGAAGAAGAAGGAGAAGGAGAAGGAGAAGGAGAAGGAGAAGGAGAAGGAGAAGGAGAAGGAGAAGGAGAAGGAGAAGAAAACTGGGACCTTGCACTTGTCAGGCAGGCACTTATGCCACTGAGCTATCTCCCTGCACATTGCTGGTTTCTTGCACTCTTTGGGATTTGTCCTTTGCTTCTCTAGCTGAACGGCTTCTATTGGTCACTAAGTAGTGTCACCCGAACCCCGAGGAGATTCCCCAAGGAATCTCCCACTTGCTGGTAATGCTATCTGAAAGTAGCCCTCTGCTGCAGACTTTCTCAGAATTAAGTTGGCTCAGAGTTACCTTGGTGAGCTTGTCCAGGGCATTCCTGCCCTCAAGTCCTCTCAACATCAGAGTTCCCTTTGGCATCTGTGGGCCTTCATTAGGCTGCATCACACCCCAGTTGCACCCCCTTGACAGTTACTGCTTCCTTTCCTGCTTTTCCACACGATGATGACTCCAAAGTCACTCAACAAATCAATGGCACACGTGGACCCCAGAGTGTGCTTCTTGGAGAACAGATCTTGCTATTCTGTTTATCTGTCATTATGGTCTTCATTTTACATGTGTCATTCCTGTGTCATTATTGAAATCTTTTCTTTATTTGATTGCCATGAACTTCCAATGCCAAGGTTTTCTCTTACCTTTTCCTCTGCTTCTTTTGCCAGCTCTTTCTCTTTTCATGACCATAACACAACAGAATATCCCAGGCTCAGGCCTGGAACCTCTTTACTCTTCCACCACATAATTTACCTTCATCAACCCTCATGAGTTTAAGTATAATATCTATCTTGATAACTGGAAATTACACATTTTTAGCCTGTCTCAATCCCCATAATTAGTTTCTATTTCTATTTGGATCTTACATAGACATTTCATAATTTACATGGCAAAGCAGAGTTCAAATTTTCTTCCAGTAAGTTTCCCAATCTCTGCAAATAACATTGCCGGTATGTCAATTCTTAAGACCCAGTGCTCAACCATATTTCTTTTTTTGCACATCCCATATCCCATTCTTTAGCAAATCCTCCTACGTCCACTTTCAGAATATATCAGAACCTGCAAGAATAATGCCACCGTTACCTCCAAGCAGTTCAAATCACCACTATCTCTCATCTAAACTATTTGTGAAACTAGCTTCCAAACTGCCCTGCAAATTCTGCTCCGTAACCCTAACTATAGACTATTCTCAACCCACGAAGAGCTGTCCCAATAAAACAAGTGGAAAATGAGCAGATTAAGTCAGATATAGGGGGACAGTCTTATAATCCCAGCACTCTATGAGGTTAAGACGGGAATATCACAGGTTTGGGCCCAACTCAGGCAACTTAGTGAAGTGATGAACTCTTGTCTCAAAAATAGAAGTCTAAAAGAGCTGAGGATGTAGCCCTTCAGTTTGATTTTCAGTACAAAGAGAAAGGAGGAGGAGGAGGAGGAGGAAGCAACAAAAAGATGCTCTACATCATATGTTATCATCAGGGAAATGCAATTAAGATAACACTGTGATGTAAAGGAAGTGGAGTAACAGGAACTCTTGTTGGCTGCTGTGGTGAAGCAGAATGGTACAGTCACTTCAGAATATAAGTTGGCAGAGTTTTATAAAACTAAACATACTCATAGCATATGGTCCAGCAACTGCACTCCTTGGTATCTCCCCAAAGAGTTGAAAACTTATGTCCATATAAAAACCTACGTATGAATGTTTACAGTAGCTTTTTCTTAATTACTGAAGCAAAAGCATCAAAGATATCCTTCAGCAAAATGGTATATTATTCTGCACTAAAAATGAATGAGCTATCAGATCATGAAAAGACATGGTAGAAACTCACAGGGAAGCTAAAAAGTGAAGTAGCTAATCTGGAAAAGTAACACACTGTATGATTATAATCATATAACATTCTGTCTAAGGGCAAACTATAGAAACAGTAAAAAAAAAAAAAAAAGACCACTGGTTATCAAAGGCAAGGAGGAAAAGAGAGAGATTAGGAGATAGAGCACACAGAATTTTTAGGACAGTGAGAATGTACTCCATGATATGAATACGTGTCATTATGAAATTGCTCAAACCCAGAAAATTTACAATAAAGATAAACCCTCGTGTAGATTAGGGGCATTGGGCAATCATGCTATGCCAATGGAAGGTTCCAGCAGGAGCAAATTTGTCATGGTGGGAGATATTCACAGCTCAGGAGAATAAGTATGTGTGGGTACAGGAGATGTAAGGAAGATCTCTCTGCCTTTTTTAGAAATTTTGGTGTAAACCTAACTACTTTTAAAAAATAAAGCCTTAAAAAATAAATAAATAAAGTCTTTTACTTAAAAAGTAGATAAAAACAGAAATTATTAAATATTCTAACTGGGAATAAATAATAATACAGCTAGGCATACCTGTAGAATACAAGCAAAACAGTTTCAAGAAACAAATTCCTTTAAATGTATTTATTAAAACAAACTAATAATCATGCTGAAATCTTCATCTTACTTTAACAGAAAAAAAAACATGTAAGACAATTTTAGATAGATTGCCCATTCTGGATCACTCTCTCTACCTTTGTCTCTCTTCCCATTATCTGCCTTTCATATTAAAAAGAAAAGGCTGAAGATGTGTAATCCCAGGTAAGCAGAACAGCGCAAAAAGCCCAACATCCAAGGGGAACATGAAAGGCATGGATTCCACACTGAAGAAATAGTTGGGAATAAGGAGTGGAAATCTACACAGAAGAGCATGAGATACACTAATGGGAGAGGCAAGCAAAGCAGAGCGAAATATAAGGTAACCCTATGCCAGCTCCTCAAGCATTTTCCTTCTAAGTGAAAAGCTAGCACTACATCAGACAAAACCGATTTAGACTAAAGTGTCTTTATTAAGGACTATTTATAGAAGACTAAAATAATATAGCAGAAGGCTGAGAGGAAATTTAATTGTTCTTTTATACATTTCAATAGCTCATTAACAGATACCCAGTTGTTCAGAAAATAAAAAGTCACAGCCAATCATTCTCCAGAGGTGAGCCCCTATCCAAATACCAGCTAATAGCTGGGCTCCTGATTTCATGGACTGAGAAACACTTTTATTTAATTTTTGCATATTTTGCATGCAGTTATTTGCTCATATTTAACATTTCTGAACAACATCAAAACAAAGTAGATAAAATTTTTAAAGTCACTCAAAAAAAAAAGAGTCACAGGACTATGGTGTCACCTAGTGATTCACCTAACATGTGCAAAACCATGGGTTTGATTCCCAGCACTGAAAAAGAAAAAATTAAAGCCTGTAAGAATAACTCAATGATAAAATGTGCACTCAGCATGTGAGAGAACCTGGATTCAATCCACGGCACTAAAATCCATCACATGACACATACACACAGTTTGTGTCTAGATGTTCTTCCAGGTTATGCTCTGGGATATAGTCTTTTCCTGAAAAGAATTCTTACAATATACCAAAATTTTTCCTTTCAAATTTTAAAGGGAAAAATATATCAAGATATTGTTCACTTCCTCTAGAGAATACTGTATGTATAAAAATATATTAGCACCCAGAGAATTTTTTAAAACAAACTTTCCTAGTATCCTTAAATCTAAAAATACAAGAAAATCATTACTTTCTATCAATTTATAGGACCATCAACTTTTTATTTTTTTAAATTTTGAGACCGGGCTTCACTACGCAGTCTAGGCTAGAATTGAACTCATTTTGTAAACAAGCTGGACTCAAACTCACAGTAGTCTTCTTGCTTCAGAGTCCCAAGTACTGGGACTACAAGCCTGCACCACCACATCTGGCTATTCTTTCTATAAAAAAAAAAAAAAAAAAAAAAAAAAAAAAAAAAAAAGTAAATGCTACTGCGTAGTCCAGGATGTGAAGCTGAATTGTATAAATGTGTGCAGAGCCAAATGCATGATGCATAATCCAGCTCTTCCTTCACTCGTGACCTTATAACTGATCACAAAAATCCTAACAGTCTCCCCTAATCATAGGTCTACTCAGGCATCTTTTTTAATC
The DNA here is from genome assembly GCA_004027165.1 of Ctenomys sociabilis. Classification (NCBI taxonomy): domain Eukaryota; kingdom Metazoa; phylum Chordata; class Mammalia; order Rodentia; family Ctenomyidae; genus Ctenomys; species Ctenomys sociabilis. The sequence goes on from PVKA01019622.1 coordinate 40,428, forward strand.
AAAGTCCCAATTTACACCTCAATTCTGCTAGTAAGTAACCCAAAGCAACAAGTCCCACTCGGGTCCCAATGCCTTCACTAGGCAGAGAGGTAAACTTGCCATTTCCAGTTCCCAAGACCATCACTACCCTGTGCCTTCTGCTTTTCTCAGTTTTTCCCAGCTACTTTCTTCATCCCATTTCCCAGGTGGCAACCAATCATGACTTTCTTTAAAGGAACACATCAGTGCTTCACCCTTCATGGAAGTTTCTCCCTTGTTCTCCACCTCGGCAGTCTTCTTTTTTCCTAAGAGTTCCATAGCACTAATACTCTCTGTTTTGTGTCCTTTAAACAGTTTGTAGTATGGCTCTTTGTGTGTAGATGTTTTTTCCTTTACTTCACTACAGATGGTAAAGATAACATTCTTGTCAAGTTTTGCACTCTGTCCTCTGGTGTGTAGCACTGCACAGCTGACCAGTAAGTACATTCTGGCTCAGGCAGCCTTTAGAGGACAACACCAGACACAACAAAGCATGCAGTATTTCTATAACATCATCATGATCTTGCAGGTTCTGCTCACCTGACCCTCACTACGAGCAATCAATGACAGCAGAGGAATTGCATTTAATTACCTTATTATTTAATAAGTTTTAGGCAGAGTTTCACATGAGGGATTTGAAGAAAACGTTTACCTTAGATTAATTTTCAGAAAACCTATTTAGTTGTAATTTAGGTTCTCCATAGACTTCTACAACCTTTAACAGACAAATCCCAAACTGCTTTTTTATTTAAATCACCCTTCCTAATTACTGTTATTACATATGCCTAGAGATGTTAATCATTGCCATGTAGCAGTTTTCAACAGTAGCCTTAGTAAAAATGCAAAATGTAAACACACACTTATGAGGTCAAGGCCTCTCTGTACACACTCACACACACGCACACATGGCTCATTCTCTTGTAATGCCAGATGAAGTTAAATAAGAAAGGCTAAGGAAAAAAGGAATGGCAAGATAGCTCAGTAATCTAAAGCACCTGCTTAGGTAGGCTTAGGCAAGCACACGAAAACCACAGTTCGATCCCCAGCACCACATGCCATGCCAGCACTGCCCAGGTGGGAGGAGACAACCACACAAAAAGTGAAAGGCTTCCCAGGGATGCAAGGATGGTTCAATATTCGAAAATCTATAAATGTAATACACTATATTAATAGACTGAAATCTAAAAACCACATGATCATCTCAATTGATGCAGAGAAAGCCTTTGACAAAGTCCAACACTCATTCATGTTCAAGGTCCTACAGAAAATTGGAATAGATGGACTCTATCTTAA
>PVKA01019623.1:0-41709 GCA_004027165.1 Ctenomys sociabilis
TTTTTTTGTCTTTTTGAGACAGGGTCTCACTGTGCAGTTCAGGCTGGCCTTAAGCTCACTTTGTAGCTCAGGCTGGTCTCGAACTCACAACAACCCTCCTGCCTCAGCCTCCCTAGTGCTGGGATTACAGGCCTGCGCCACCACGCCCGGCATAATTTTAAAGAATTCTGATGCTTTGTTCTATGTCTTTAATTATGCAGGTCTAAATTCAGAACTATTTTGTTTTCTATCTGTCTTTGCTCCCGTGTGCAACTGTCCTAACTTCTTTTTCTCATTTTACTTTATTCTTGACTTGTTGTCTGTATCATCTTTTTCTCTTCTATCTCTTTGAATCCATCCTTTCATTGTGCGTAACAAAGCCTTATTTTCCTTTTTAGTACTTCTTGGTTTTGTTTCTCAACTACGTGGATCCTTTTGATCCTCAAACTCTTAGAAGGCAGGAAAGGAAAGAGTAGTTTTCTCCCATTTGTCCTCAAAGCTAAGATATTAAGGATAGTAAGGCCATTGTATGTATAATATCTGATATTCAGTCACTTTTTAATCAAAAGATGGAAAGGAAATAACACAAGTGCTAATCATTACATTGCTTCTTTTCTCCAGGATTTATGCTTCTACATCAAAGGATAGTTCTATTTGAATATTTGGCTTAGAAGAGTGCTCAGTACTCCCCAGGGAACATTGGGAAATTTCTGAACCTATTTTGAGTGTTAGAACTGGAGTTATGGGGCTGGGGAGATAGCTCAGCTGTCAAAGCACCTGCCTGGCAAGCACACAGTCCTGAGCTCAATCCCTGGTACCACATGCTGTGCCAGCCCCAGAACTCTGGGCATGCAATACTGGCCACTGAAAACTAGATATGGTGGTGCATGCCTATAATCTCAGTTATGAGGAGGCAGAGACAGGAGGATCTCAATGTGTCTGAGCTGTGTAGTGAGACTGTACCAAATAAATAAAAAAGATTAAATGTTTAATAAAAAAACCTGGAATTATGGGGAGATGCTACTGGCATCCTTGTCATGGATGCTATAAAACGGAGGCAGTAGATAGCCTCCCACCACAAAACATTAGTCACTGCCCTGAAATGTCAATAGTGTTACTATTAAGAAATTGTAGCAGGAGCTGTGAAAACCACAGTTAGGCATCTACACCTGTCTATGGATTCTGCCAGGCTAACCAGCCATCCATTCTGATTCTATCTCATCTTTCTTAGAGAATCTCCCAGCAACTTTTCATGTGTTGAGTAGAATAGGATGGCTGTTCCTTAACCTTGATCAAATAAATCAGTGATACGTGTTTTTTTTAAATGAAGTTCACAAAATCCGTTTATATTACTGTTTCATATTTATGACAAGTTTAGTTGAAAAGGGTTTTCTGGGTTAGAAGTGTTGCTAACTTTCTTTTTACTTTTCGTTTAGAAGTAAAATAAGTGAACTTACCACTGAAATTAATAAACTTCAGAAAGAAATAGAGATGCACAATCAGGAGAATTCAGTGTATTTGTCATATGAAAAGAGGTAAGTATGCATATAAAATATGAAGTTTTAAGATATATTTGTACTACCAAATATTAATTCAGTATACATTGAGTTTTATAGGATAAGAACAGTGAATTTGTAGTTACCTGTGTTCAGAATATTCATCTTATTTATATATTTATAAATTATTTTATTTGGTAACAAATGGGTTTATTTTGTTCATAGAGCAGAAACATTAGCTGTTGAAATCAAAGAGTCTCAAGGACAACTAGCAGACTACAACATGGTAATGTCTCTTTTCTGAGAGAATTTCCTTAAAGTTACTGTTTTTATTACCTAAAAATACATTGTTTTAAATGCCAAGTAAAACATGAATAAATGCTTCCTGTGAAAGATTGCAACTATAAAAAGTGCAGAGTATAAAGCACCTCTTTCTTTTCTTCACACATCTCTTCCCAGAAATATCTTGGCTTAATAGATTATTGTGTATTATTTCAGTATTTAAATTAATAAATTTACTTATGTCTTGGATACTTTTTCATTGGGACCAATACTTAACACCAACAAATTAAATGAGGAAAGGTTTACTTTGGCTCATAGTTTGTAGATGTTTCAGTCTGTCATTGACTGGTCTGAGGTGGGCAGCATGGCAAAGAGGCCTGGAGGCAGAGAGCTACTCTTGGAGTGGCACACAGGAAGCAGAGGCAGTGGAAGGAGGATATGGGAGGGGAGAGACAGCCTCCCAGGCCACACCTGCTGTGACGCACCTCCCAATGGCAAGCCAGGTATAAGCCTCTGTCAGCGAATCACATTCCAAAAGCCCTGCCTGCCCGAGTGCATGAGGCTCTTAGGGGACCACTAGATATAAACCACAAGAAACATACAAATACAAAAATACACACATGCCTTCCACACTAATAGTATTAAAATAATACTTTAACAATAGAATTTAGTGGGTGCTAATAATGCAGTTGCTTTCTTGTGTGTGTGTGTGTGTGTGTGTGTGTGTGTGTGTGTGTTTAAACAGGGTCTCACTATGTATTTTAGGCTCTCCTAGAACTCACTGTATAGTAAGGCTAACCTCAAACTCATAGCAATCCTCCTGCCTCAGCCTCTGAAGTGCTGGAACTACAGGTGTGCACCACCACACCTGGCAATGTTGTTGCTTTAAAAACATATTTTTACCTTTATGGAGCATTACCATCATTAAGTTAAAAAAAAACCCTCATTATTTAGCACACATACACATTACCTCCTACTGTATGTTGTATTCTGTGTGTCCATTCTGTTAGAATAGCATCACAAACATAGTTCCAGCAAGAATGCTTGCCAGTGTGGACTTTTGGAAGAAGCAGTGGTCACTGCCTCAGTCATTGGGTGATTGTGCTGCCTGAATAGTTTTAGCATCAAGAGTTTTCTTTGTGACTTGTTGATTGTATTAAGGAGCAGTGGTGTCTGGATTTAATGAAAATGACAAACGTTTATCTTACATTTTCTCATAAGAATGAATAGGTAAATTATGAAACACCTATTTAATACTGGTACATTATGCTTACTAATAAATTTTTTTTCATTATAGTATATTGTAATCACTAAAGTTGCTGAATCATAAACTTACAAGAAACATTTTTGAAGCCTAATAATTGGTGGGACTTCTTTTTTAGTAAATGATGTTCTATTCCAAATAGGAAATAAGTAGTTTTAGATGACATAATAGTTTTATAAGATATGACATTAGATAAAAACGATTTTTTAGTTATAGTGAAGTATGTTAAATAAAGTACTTAAGAGAAACATCATAAATCATGTAGAATATGTTGTTTTAAGTTTAATACATCTTAAGTAGAAAGCACTTAAGTACCTGACATGTAGTTAATATTAAATAAACATTAGGTTTTACTAGCTCTTATTTATATCGGAGATGAAAAAATGTGGTGTATACTAATATACATTAATAAAGTTTAACTTTTAGTATCAATTACACCTAAATAATTTGCTTTTTTTTAATAATTTGCTTTTAACTGCTGTATAATGACCTCTGGTTCAAATTATGGCTCCACTAGTTCCTAAATTTATTTTTCTGTTAAATGTAGACAATATTTGGTGAGTAAGTTAATGCATATATCAGACTCTGAACAGCATCTGTTAGCTGTTGGTGTCATTGCCCTTTTGAGTGTGCTGTCTGTTGTGCCTTGCCACGTTGATTTATTTTTTAAAGCAGTGACAAAGTTTATTTGAAAAAGTAAAAGTGAAGAGTGAGGAAGAAGTTGGCCCTGCAGAGCAAGCTTGGGCTGAGTGAAAGAGGAGAAAGCAGGATGAAAGAACACCCTGGGGGAAGCAGGGGGCTATCCTGAGGAAAGCTACCATAGCTCGATTTGTTGTTGTTGTAGAAAGTTTCACGTTCTCACAGTGTAAATTTGTATGTCTGCTAAACATACTTTTTCCTTGTGAGTAAAGATGAACAAGTGACAGATTTTCTAGATCTTTGTAAGTGTAGCCATTTTTCTTCAGGGGAGGTAAAGCCGTTCAAGATGAGATCTGTGGCATTTTAGTGGCCACTTTTTTTGCTTGTCTTTTTGTGTGATACTGGTGATGGGACCTAAAGTCTTTGCACTGAGCCGCATTCCTAGCAATTTTTGAAATTGTTTATTTTTCAGAGTCTCACTAAGTTGCTAACTTGCCTGGGCTGGTCTTGAACTTCCAGTCCTCCTGTGTCAGGCTTCCTGTATTCTGGGAGTATAGGCATGTGCTAACATGCCCATTGCTTACAGTCCCACACTAAAATATGAACTTGTAAATTGGACAGATACACTGTACTGTATGTGCTTACTTGGGTAGCTCAATATTTGTTTTTCTCTTTAAAAGATAAGACACAGAAATAATACTTACATTACTTGTCATAATCATATAGAACCTTAACCCTAATGAGATTTTTTAATATTTTTGTTTGTAGTTGGTAGATAAACTTAATACCAATACTGAAATGGAAGAAGTAATGAATGATTACAACATGGTAAGAAAAATGCATAAATGTAAGCAGTAGATCTCTGTAAAATCATATCTTCTAAAATAAAGAATTTGTGTGTAGCAGTAGATTGATAAAACCCAGTGAACTTCAGAGATGGGTAAGTACTTGATCCTAATATCTTTGAGTTCTCTTAGTTGGTCTTTTTAAGTTTTTCTGTTTTGATTGTATTTATTAACTTGACATTGTAGTATCTATGAAGTTCTTTAAACTTTACTCATTTGCACTGAACATTAAAAAGTGCAATGTACATATTTGTTTTTATATACACTACATTAGTTAGCGATATTTCTGGTTAATTTTTGTAGTACTCAATGGTGATTAATGGTACTAGTTCATAGTTTTATAACAAAGGGAGAAAAATGAATAGATGTGATACCAGACACAATCTTTTTAAAAAAATTTTATTTATTTGGTATAGGGTCTTGCTGTGCAGCTCGCACGCATAGTGATCCTCCTGTCTCAGCCTCCCCAGCACTGGGATTACAGGAATGAAACACCATGCCTGGTTCCAGGAATTGAACCCGGGTCCTTGAACTTGCCAGGCAGGCACTTAGACTGTTGAACTATCTCCCTGGCTCCAGATATAATCTTAATTTTGTTATTTATTTATTGGTGGAACCGGGGACTGAACTCAGGCCCTTGAGCTTGCCAGGCGAGTGCTTATTGTACTTAGCCATCTCCCTGGACCCCATAATCTTAATTTTGAATGATAAATGAGAATTTGGCTTTCATATTCTCCGGTTACTTGGTACAAACAATAAAATGTGTTAATATCTAGCTTATTTTGATTAAATTTGGAGAAAAAAAGCACAACTTTTAATTTATATAATTTGTAATTTACTTAAATAATCAGAAACTGTGAAAAGTTTATAAAATGATCATTATAAATGTGAATTTCTAAAGCCTTGATAATTTAGATTACTATTATTATTATTATTATTATACAGGAGGATTCACAAGTTAAAGATTGTGTTTTAATGCCAGAATAAAAACTAAAAAGGTCTTTATGTGTTTTGTTAGTTACTTACAACCAATTGGGAATACTCAGATAAATCTTGAATATTTTATGATTAAAACTTCTGTTGGGTTTAAATTCAGCATATTGCAAGTCAGTTATTTATTAAACACTCAATAAGTTCTGAAACAATGTTTGTATAAATTAAGCTTATATTGGATTGTTTGATAGAACACTAAAGAGTGATGACTATTTTGGTTATGAGATTGTGATACTTGTTAAAAAGACTTTAATCTAGTAGTGATCTTTGGTAAATGAAACATTACCATATTGCTGTGCTATTTTATTTGAACTTTTTCATGTACAATTAGGGATTATTATACTCATTTAATGGATAACCAGAATAACCTTTAAAGAAAGAGTTTGACTGCATGGTTACTTCATTATTACTAACTTTGGTGTTAATTCTTTTTATAGCTAAAAGCTCAGAATGATCGAGAAACACAAAGTATGGATGTCATATTTACTGAAAGACAAGCGTAAGTTAAACTCACTTAAAAATCAAACAAATTTATAAGTGAGATTTATTACAGATATTTAATTCACTGTTTGTACCTCTTATTTTACTATACCACTGAATAGCCAAATTTTTTATACATAAAATTACTTTATAGGTTATAAAATTTTTGCTTTTGGTACTTAAGATGGGTGAGAATGTCTTAGAGTTCTCATTTATAATTTTACTTACCTATTTTTTCATTTTAATGAGAAAAAAGAAAATAGCAATGAGAGTTTCAAAACAGGTGAGTAGGACAGTTACAATAATTAGCACATTGCATATTGTTGTCTTCACAGTAGTTATTCAGAGGACAAGATACAGACATGATATCTTGTCTAAACAGTATTAGTATAAACTTTTTATAATTCTCATTTATGATTTTAACATAGGGCTTTAACTAATTTGAATTTTTCTATTGTATTACCAGTCTAATGAAAGACACTGTATTTAGTAACTTTACTATCACTGGAACAAAATATTTGCTATCTGCATCTTAAGGAAGAGTTTTTTAATGAATTAAAAATTTTTTATGAGCACATGTTTGTAGTACATACTGATTACATTTATGATGAGGAGCTGGCACCTGTACCTAAGACATCTTAATTTCTTCCTATTTTCAAAAGATCTCTGTTTCCAATTATATATCTTTTATTTTTCTCTTTAATTTACTTATACTTTGAGATTCTTGTAAAAGACAACCATGTGTGTCTGATTTATTTCATTTAACATTAAGTTCTGAAGGCATATCTATTTTCCTACCAATGACTCATACTTATCCTTCTTTATGGCAAAATAGTACTTTATTGTGTATAGATGTCAGATTTTCTTTATCCATCCATCTGTGGATAAATATATACGCCACTTCTAAGACTTAGCTATTAAGAGCTGTACTGCTGTAAAAATAACTGTGCATATATTATTGTCATATCATATCTTTAACTTCACCAGGATGATACCTAGTGTGGAAATACCTTGGTTATATGAGATTTATATTTTTGGATTTTGATACATCTTTATACTGATTTCCATAGTACTAGTACTAATTGACATTCTTACCAATATAGAAAGATTTCTTTCCCACCATAGCCTTTTGTTATTATTTAATTTATTGATTATAGGCATTATTTCTCAAGTAAGATGGACTCTCGTTTTAATTTGCATTTAAGTGATATTGAAATATATTTGTAAGTTGTGGTTCTTCTGAGAAGTATCTATTCATATTAAAAATATATATACAGGCAATATACACATAGTTTATTTCTCACAACTCTCTTGACAAAGAAATGCTATTCAACAATATTCTGTATACACAGATAAGAAGCATACAAAGTGTTTAAAAGATGCACAACAAAATCCAGCAGAGTAAGAGTGCCTGTGAATGCCTTCTCACTGCACAAACTAAATTTCATCATTTGTTCATATAATAATAAAAGTACCTTTTATGGATCTTGTTCAGACTACAAAAGAGGGAAATTGCATAATTTTTACATTAGAGTTGCTTATTCTTTAAATGAGTTGCTTTGAGGGGTTTGATTTTTTGAGTCCTTTATATCATTTAGATATCAGTCCTCTGTCTAAAGAGCTGATGGAAAACTTATTTTCCAATTCGTTAGGTTGTTTCTTTTCTCTGCTTATTATTTTTTTTTCCTGTACATAAAATTTTAATTTTTCTTTTTGACATCAGGTGTTGCTTTGTAGCTCAGGTCAGCCTTGAACTTGCACTCCTCCTTCCTCAGCTTCCATCTTATGTGTTGGAGTTGTAGGTGTGTGTCTCCATGCTCTACACAAACTTTTTAACTTAGTATAATCTCATTTGTTTCTTCTTATGGTATTGCTTGTCCAAATTGGGTTCCGGTAAAAAAAAAGTCCTTGCCTGGGGCCGGGGAGATGGCTCAGTGCAATAAGTGCTTCTCTGGCAAGTGCAAGGGCCTGAGTTCAATCCCCTTTGCCTTACGTATGTCTTTCAGGAGTTTTACCTGTTTTATTGTCCAGCAGAATGTTTGTCTTTTAATTTTTAGATTTTTGATCCATTGTGACTTTAGTATATAGTGAGAAGTATAAAATTTGAAATCTGGGATTGTGATGCCATCTGCTTTGCTCTTGTTGTTGTGTTGCTTTTCTGTTCTGGGTCTCTTCTGGTTTTATCTGAATTTTAGAATTCTTTTCTCTAATTCTGTCAGGAAAGCAGTTGATATTTTGATTGGGATTGCGTTAAAGCCATAGATTAGTTTTGAAGTATGATCATTTTGACAGTATTGATTTTGCCTGTGCAGGGACAAGGGATGGTTTTTGTGTTCTCTGATGTCCTCTTCAGTTTCCTTTCTCAGAGAACTGTATAATGGTTTTTGTTGACAAGTTTTTTGCTTTTTTTTTGGTTAATTTAATTCCTAAGTATTTCATTTTTCTTGAAGGTATTGTGAATGATATTAAATGTACTTGATTTTTCCATGAATAGAAGGTAAAATAGAAGATTTTTAGTTTTTGAATGTTTGTTTACATCGAGAAACTGTGTTTGTAGCTAATTAATTTTAAGCAAATTAGCAAATAACTCAGCTTTCCTGCTGCTAGGACAAGATATCTAACACCCACCCACAACTCAAAGGAAGAAAGATGTAATTTGCTTACAGTTTCAGAGGTCTGTGGCTGGCTGGCTCCAAGGCAGTAACATAATGGTGCAAGGACATGGTAGAGCAAAACTGCTCAGTTCATGGCAGCCAGGAAGCAAGACATGTAGTGAAAGCGCCATGGTAAGTTATATGCCCTCCAAAGGCGTGCATTCAGCAGCCCACACCCTCCACCTGGGTATCAGTGGCCCATCTCCTAATAGCTCATTAGACTGTAGTCACTGGTTGGCGTGCCTCCTTGACCCAGGCACCTCTTCAGGAGACTTTTCGTCATGTCAAGTTATAATCTCAATAAGCTGGCACAGATAAGTCCCTTCTGTTACAGTCTTGAGGCTATTGTTTTCCAGAGTGTGTTCTTTAGATTACTACTTCTAAGAAAGGGTTTTGTTATGAAAAAAGTTTGGAAAATTAATACTTTGCTTTTTAGTAATCAGGGAACAGTTTAGCATAGTAAGGTCTCAGATTAGTCTTGTAATGAAGTCTTCTTTCACTTCATTTAAGCTCTGTGTTTCTTATAATAATTTGACCACACACCTGTTTATTTTCATTTAAATACTGCCAAATTTCCTTCTGTAAATACCATTCTTGAGCCAGACATGATGATGCATACCTATAATACCAGCACTCTAGAGGTTGAATCAGTAGGATCACAGGGAGTTTGAGGCCAGCTTGGGCTACATAGTGAGTTCAAGGCCAGTCTAAACTATGTAGCAGACTTTGTGTAGAAGGAAGGAAGGGAAGAAGGGAGGGAGGGAGGAGAAGAAAACAAAAGAAAGGGAATGGGAAGGGAAAGGGAAAAGGAAAGGGAAGGGAAGGGAAGGGAAAGTTCTAGAAAATGATTTTGGAAGTCTTGTTCTGTGTATTGGATCCCAAACAGCTGTCCATGGACAACCTAAAGATTCTTCAGCCTCAGTACTGGCCTATCTGAATAGTAACCTTTCAGAGATGCATAAAAATGCTTTAAAAAACCAAAATTCATAAGTACTTGTGATGCCCACTTTGGAAGCCAACATGATAACAAATTGCAGCAATCATGCGTTACAGTTCTTTACGACTAAAATCAGTAGTAAGTGTTAGTGTTTGTGCTTGAACACTGTGCCTGTGTTTTAAATTACTACTAACTTCTGAAAAAAAATTTGTTTTGCTAATCAGGAACCTTTAAAAATTATTTTCTTTATCCATGAAATCACTTTGTGAGCATGAAATCAGTTGTAGGGTATAGTTGAAACTATGCTCTTCTTCACATTGATTCATGATAGAAATCCAAAAGCTTTATTTCTTTACTGACTGGATCTTTAGTACAATTTAATACATGCTATATCACAGTTATATTCTATGAAAATCTATTCATGTTAATGTATAATTTAAGACTCCAGGTCTGGGGAGATAGCTCAGTGGCATAAGTGCCTACCTGGCAAGTGCAGGGTCCTGAGTTTGATCCCCAGTACCAAAAAAAAGATCAGCCTTCTTTTCCTCATTTTATGGTCTCTTGAATAATGCTGAGAATTGTATACTAACTATATAACTGTTAGATATCATGAATGGAGTGGCATTTACTGTATTTAGACCTACTTGCTCATTCCTTTAAGAAAAACGGAAGTTTTGATCTTCATAGGTATTGTACTAATCAGTACATAGTTTGAAATATCTCCATGTCTAAGCTGTAAGTGGACTGATGATATTTTTTGAGAAGTCAGACATTGAAATTTTCTTCACATAGTTCATGAGTATCTATATATTTATCTTCAATAAACCCATCATCATCTACTACAAATGATTGTAACTTTTCAAATATTACTGTAGTGTCTTCAGAGTTTGTTTCTGGTATTTGTGAATGAGAATTTGAATTTTCAGGAGAGCTCTCTTCATAGGCTTCAGCTTCATGCTCTTCCAGGCGATGGTGATTGTAGCTAAGTAGAAAATTATACCACACTGGGCATTTGATAGCAATAAAAATGAGGAGCGAAGTCAGCAGTACAGTGACAACAACACCAACAAGGAAAGCCCAACTTTTTCCAAGAGGTACATGTTCTTGAATGCAAGAAAATAAAAAGAGAGATTTTGTTAAATTTATAAAAATAAAAATAAAATAATCATAATTTCATGTTCTACTACTGTGTACTATACTGGTATTATAAATGAGCATATATAATAGTTTTCTTTAGCCAAAAGGCATAAAGCACTAAATAAAAGCTGTTTCAATGAGGTGAAAGAATATGTTTTTCTAAAATAACTAAGGTTGAGTATCCCTAGTTGAAAACCCACAGTGTGCCAAAATCTGAAACATTCTCAGCACAAACATGATTCCACAAGTAGGAAATTCTCTCTGTGACTGTGTGTGATAAGTGTGATAAGTCATAACCAAAACCCAGGTCAACTGAAAATACTGTGTAAAATTATCATATATATATATATATATATATATATATATATATATAGTTTTGCTACAGCATAATGTATATGCAAATATTCCAGAATCTGAAAAAAATGCAAAACCTGGACCACTTCTGGTCCCAAATGAGGGACAGTCATCTTGTACTTACTTTTTCAGATTTTGTTACTCTCGTAAGAGCATAACTGATTTATACTTGCTAAGAATTATGACTTGACTAAAAGTGAAGACACAGAGAAGTTAAGTAACATAGTGACATTTGGATGATAACTGAGTCTCATTTGGGATCTCAGTATTTTGTAAATTTTTTGTTGAGATGAAGAATTATTCTTTTGCATAGTTTATAGAAATTCAAAGTGGAAAACGATAGTTACAGAAGTTTATTTAATCTACTGTTAGCAATATTACTACTCAACTACATTACCTGAATTTCCTGTTGAGTTGCTTAAAGAGCTATGAAAAGTTGAGTTGGTAATGGACTGAAGATTTATATAATGTTCTTTAGTTACAGGCAAAGTAAATTTTGAGTGGCATTCATCAGGGTAGGGCACTGTTTTAATACTGTAGCACTTCAGGTTTTCTGGATAGTTACACATGGTAATATGCTCATTTTCTAGTGAATAAGAAAATAAATGTTAAGATATATTATGGATAAGTAAGGATGGTTAACAACATTTATAAATATTTTCATCTAGAAACTTTGAGCCCTTTTTTGGTGGTACCGTGGTTTGAACCCAGTGCTGCACTCATGCTAGGTGAGTGTTCTACTACTGAAGCTATAGCCTATGCCTTTTAAAATTTTTATTGTGGGCAGGGTCGTGCTAAGGTACCCAGCGTGGTCTTGAACAATGAACTACCTGTTTCAGCTTCCTGATTATCTGGGACTGTCAGTATGCACTCTCATGCTAGGCTAGAAAACTTCCCCACCAGTAGTACTGGGAATTGAACCAACATTGTCCTTTGACATATATAGATAGAGATAGAGATACAGATATAGGTATGTTCATCTATATCTATATTTTATTTTGAGACAGTTGTAGCTATTTTGCTAAATTGCTCATGCTGGGCATGAACTTGCAGTTCTCCTGCCTCAGCTTCTTGGTATACTTGCCTGATAATTTAGTGGGGGAATGTATATTCCCCATTCAGTTGTCTTATAAATAAGCATAAATGCAGTGTCTTTTTATGGTTTGTTTTGTATTAGTGAAGGTTTTATGATTAGGATTGTAATTACAGGGACTGGGGAGATAGCTCAGTAGAATAAAAGCACCTGCTTGGTACTGAGTTCAATCCTCAGTACCACAAAGAAAAAAAGTAGATTATAATTACAATTGGGATATGAAGTACACAGCTAATAAAGTATCTGGCTTTATCTATGACAAGATATCATATGTAAAAAAATTTTATGTATAATTTCTTTAATACATAATTACTATGTGGAATGACAGTATCATCTCATATATATGTATCTATAACATTAATTTATATTTCTGGGGGTGATAAAGATAGCATTTACCCAGCAAATACTTTTTAGTTTTTTTTTTTTAACAGAACAGTTGGGCTTCTTAGGCAAGCATAGCACCCAGGGTTCCATCCCCAGCTTGCTGCGCTGGCCCTGCCCCCAGGATCACTGAGCTGGCTGCTAAGACTGGGTATGGTGGTGCATGCCTATAATCCCAGCACTGCAGAGGCTGAAAACAAGAGGATCACCGTGAGTCCAAGCTGTGTAGTGAGACCCTGTTCCAAATACATAAATTAAAATAAATAAATAAAACCAGAACCTCTTCCTTTTTTCTCTTCTTTCTCTTTTTTTGTTTTTTTCTTTTTGGGGGCTGGAGATCAAACTAAAGGCATAGGCATACTAAGCAGATCTGTCTACCACCAGTCCACACCCTGCAGCCTAAGAGAGAAGTACAGAAGGGGGCCCTGGCCTGCATGGGTTGTCCCCTAAGATTCCATTTTATAAAAAATAGAAGTAAGATATTTTTCTGGAACAGAACAGCAAAAGTTGTTTTAGTTTTGGTGAATCTAAATTATGGTAGCTTACCTAGTATCACACCTGATGTGTTCAACCAGTTCTGCAAATTGAGTAGACTACAAGAACAGTTCCATGGATTTCCATATAAAATTAGTATTTCTAGATGGAGTAGTTGTAGTTCTTCAAAGTAGTGTAATAAATTTCCTTGCAGATTCAGGAGTTTCAGGTTGTTTACAGGCACAAGTATGTCAGGATCCAGTTGTAATATTTTGTTTTGGCAGAGATGTAACTGTTTTAGTGTATTTAAGCCTACAAATGCATTCTGTTGAATTACTTTGATGGAGTTTCTACAGACATTTAAAGTTTCTAGGTTGGAGAGGTTCCTGAAACTATTACTGTATAAAATAATGATGTTGTTCTTAGTCAGATAGAGCTCAGTGAGTAAAAAATACATCTGTAGCACTTGGGTGTCTGTAAAATTCAGAGTAATTTGGTTATAACTGAGATCAAGAATAGTAACATTGTTATTGATATCCGTTGGAATTAAGGAATAATTCTTTTCTGTGAAATTACATTTGATTTCCTAAAAAAAGAAGAGAGAAATGCATTTACTACATTTACTAGGAAAAATAAAAATTCTCAAAATTTTATAACCAAGCACTTGGATATTAGGAGGAAATTATTCTGGAAAGAAAATACCTAATCTTTTTTTTTTTTTGGTACGGTACCGGGGATTGTGCTTGCCAAGCAAGCATTTATTCTACTGAGCCATCTCCCTGGCATAAAAAAAATATAATCTTTTGATGTTATAATATGAAAAAGATGGAGCAGATAGTTTTTGTATTGGTGGAGCAGGTATATTTCTGTATGAAGTATTTGAGAATAAGGAAATTCTGATATGATCAAGCAAGGCAATTCTACCTGTTATACAGATATCTTCCATCCATTATAGTGATTCCAGAAAGAATCTTGATATATTCCTATTTATATATGTAGAAATTCAAGACAAACAATAATTCTGTTAATTTATTTGCTAATCTAGTGTACAAAGTTGCCTTTTTAAAAAAATCAATGTTTATGCATTTGGTACAGGGCCTCACTACACAGCTCGGACTTGAACTGGGGATTGAACTTGGGTTCTTAACCTGCTGAGCTGTCTCTGCAAACCTGCAGTTGTCTTTTCGGGGAAATTATTTTATATTTTAATGCTATAGGGTGTTAAATAATAAAAAAATAATATTCAATTCAGATTCTCTTAACAGCTCAAACTTTGATTTTTTTTTTTTTTGGTAGTAGAGAATGATCCCAGGCTCATTTTTACTTTTTAATTTTTTATTTTGAGGCTGGGTCTTGCTAAGTCACTAAATTGCTGAGGCTGGGCTCAAACTTGCAGTCTTTCTCACCTCAGCCTCCCAGAGTGCTGAGATTATAGACAGGAGCCACCCTGTACTACTCAGTTTTGGATTTTAGAACTTTTTTTTTTTTTGTGGCTGGCTCAGCCCACCCTGGGGGTGGGTGTCTCGTGATGTCAGGGATTGAGCCCTGGCCCCTGAGCACTTGTCTAAGTAGGCACTTTAGACTGCTGAGCTATCTTGCTGGCCCAAGAACTTCTTTTTTTTTAGGCCAGTATCCAGCTCGCTTCAAACTCAAAGGGATTCTCATGTCTCAGCCCATCCAGTTGTTGATTGCTAGGATTACAGCCACGTATCACTGTACCTGGTGTCAGTTTTGATTGTGTGCGTGTGTTTCCTGGTGTTTTGAAACAGAATTTTACTTTGTAGTTCAGGCTGGCCTTGAACTCCTGCCTTGACCTCTTGAATGCTTAGACCACAGGTGTGTGCCACCATGCCTGGCTTTAGTTTGATATTTTAAAAGGAAGTATTTTTTTTTTTTGCAGAACCAGGGATTGAACTCAGGCCCTTGTGCTTACCAGGGAAGTTCTTATTCCACTGAGCCATCTCCCTGGCCCCATTAAAAGGAAGTATTTGTTTTATACCAGAAATTGAGCCATGATTGAATTTAATGAAGGAACTAGTTCTTGTCTTAACTGTTTTTACAGTTGAAATGTCCCCACAATAATAATATGACAGTAGTAATAATTTCCCTCAAAAAGAAGTGATTTTTAAAAATGTTTCCTACATTTTAAACTCTGTTTTTGTTTTGTGTTTTAGAACTAAGTCTCTGGCTTTATGAAAATTTGGAGATTTCTTCTTCAATCAACAGTCTTTTGTTTTGATTTTTTTGGTGGTACTGTGGATTGCACTAGGATCTTAAGCATAATAGGTGAATACTGTAGCATTAAGCTATTTCACCTGCTTTTTAATTTTTCTTTTAAAATAGAATTTTACTAAGTTGCTCAAGCTAGTCTGGAATATGACATCTTCCTACCTCAACTTCCCCAGTGGCTGGCAACACATTGCTTTTACTTCTTTTTTTGTTTTTGTTTTTGTTTTGAGACAAGATCTTGCTGTGTAACTCAGGTTGGCCTTCAATTCACTACGTAGCCCACCCAGGCTGGCCTTCAACTTGTGGCATCCTACTGCCTCAGCCTTGCAGGGTGCTAGGACTATAGGTGTATGCCACCACGCCTGGCTTATACTGTGCTATTTTTAATCAACTCATTAAACAAACAAAAAAAAGACTACCTTTGTCAAATTAGTATCTGGCTCAGATTTCTAGTCAGTTCTGATTGTGTTTTTTTGGGTTTTTTTTTTGCCTTTGAATAGTTAAGTAGATGTGCAAAAACATACATTTGCAAAGACGTTCACTGCAAGACTTACAGTTTTAGAAGTCTGGCTTTTGTCTGATAATAATAGCATGGATAAGGGCCAAATCAAGATCATGATGCTTGTGATTTTCATATTGCAGACCTGATAGAAAAAAAAAGTATTTTCATCTTAGTGAAAGAAAAAAACCTCAGAGATTACTGAAGACATCTTGATTTCCTTTTTCCCTTTAACATTAGTTTTTCTTAAAAACGTAAAACATTACAGCATATCACCTTTTATCATCACTGTACGGTGATCTTCACAAGCTAGAACAACCCTGTGCAGAACCACTCCATATTTTTTGTGTTTCATGAGTTCCAGAGCTGTTGAAAGGAGCTGTTAAAGCAGTCAAACTCGTACATTTAAGTGTTTGGCTATATATTACCCAAAGAAAGCTCATGTATGTGTGTATATTTATATATAAATATTTTAGGTATATAACTTCTTTTTGATTTTTCATATATTTTGGCATTATTTACTGACTGACAATAGTAGGACGTGAAAAATCTGAAGTTTTGCTCAAATACTCTTAGCTTAATTGGCAATCTGTTGGCCATTTTCTTTTTGACGTAGTTTTTCTAATTTTGATTGAGATGAACATTTCGTTGTTTTATTATAAATGTATTTAAACCATCAATGACTAAGCCCTATAACAGAATTCCTTTTTCTATTGCTATGCATTTTTTCTAAATTAATTGGGTGTTTTCATGTGCTTCTGGGGTTTTTTTCATGAATTTATCGCTATAGGACTTTTTCTATAGGAAAATGCTTAATAGTTAATGTATAGTAATGTTTAACCTGATTAACTTGCTTTATTAAAACTGCTTTAATAACCTGTTCTAGAGCCTCCTACCATTCTCTAATTTAGGGAAGTCAATTGGTGGGCCTCCTATCTACATAACTGTTTACTTCTACCTTCATTGCAGGTATTGTTTTCCTTTGTTCCTGGATTTCTGTTTTCTAGAATCCTGTTTTAGTTTGTTGTCATCCTTCAATGCAGTAGTTAGGAAATAAATTTTCCAAGTGTTAATGACATTGTTCATTGTCTTTTCCATTGATCAGTCTCTTTATTAATTAATTAACTTTTTGAGAGAAGGTCTCACTATGCAATTCAAGCTGGCCTTATACTCACTTTTGTAGCCCTGAGGCCAGTCTCAACCTTTCAGTGATCTTCTTTTTTCTCTTAACCACTCTCTCTTTCTCTCTCTCTCTCTCTCTCTCTCTCTCTCTCTCTCTCTGTGTATGTATGTATATATATATATATATGTATATATATATATATGAATTTTAATTAATTAATTTTTTTTTTGCTATACCAGGGATTGAACTCAGGACCTGTGCTTACCAGGCAAGCACTTATTCTATTGAGCTATCTTCCTGGCTCTTTGTATATTTTTAAAATTCTTAAAATTTATTTATTTGGTACAGAGTATTGCTATACTGCTCAGACTTGTAGTGATCCTCCTGTCTCAGCCTCCCCAGTGCTATGATTACAGATGTGTGCTACTGTGCCCAAAGCTGCTCAGTTAGGTGGCCAGAATGGCATGTCCAGGGTTTTGGGGCTAAACATCACATGTAGTACTGGGACCACTGAGCTATCACCCCAGCCCGGTCTTCAGTTTTGTGATTAGCCTTATTTTCCTCCTAATTTCTCTTTCCATAGTTAAATGAAGTTTGAAAAAGATAGTCTGCCTCCTGGATTTTTTTTTAATGCAACATAGACATACAGTATAGTAGAATCCCCATTAGAGTCAGAAATGAATTTAAACTATTCTTACTCCTGACCATCATCCATAAAAGAGGAATACCTAAAGCATTTATGTACAAATGCCAGCTTAGCTGTGTTTAATGATCGCTAGGGGGTTGTTGCACAGCCTGTTAATGGCTGTTTGTGTTATTCCTGTGTGGTGTGGTGAGGTTCCTACTGACACCTCTGGTGGGATACAGAGGTAGCTGAGGGAAGGTCATGGAGAACTGTTATTTTAGAGAGGGAAGAGAAGGAGGAACACGAGAGAGGAATGGTTTAAGGAAGCAAATAAGCTATAGTGAAAATTAACTGGATTCAAGTAAAGAATCAATGTATAATAGAACCTGGCAAGGGAGAAAAGAGATGAGGTGAGGCTGTGAGCTACTTAGAAACAAACAACAGTCATGTCCTTATTACCTTTATCTATTTAAGAACAGTTCTTTTCTCCAGTATGTTGAAAGAAATAAAATTAAAACGATTAGAAAATGAATGTTTTTTCTTTTCCTTTTGATGAATTTTAGAGTTATGTGCTTAGAATACTATATAAGTTTAAAGCATAACAAAGTGTGATTCATGTGGCCCATGGTCTTTTTTTTTTTTTTTCTTAGCATGTTTTTGTATCTTTTGATGGGACAGACTAAGAGAGGAAATAAATACTGACTATTGTGATACTGAGTGAATCCCTAGACAGTGACTCTTGCTGACATTACTGGTTATCTTAAAGAAATCATACTGGCAGAGTTGTGAGTCAGTGTGTTGTGTGGAAAGTGCCCAGGAGTTGTTTACCCTTTCAGAAATTTCATTTAAAAAGAAAATAATTATTTGTCCTTTTCTTTTTTTAACTTGAAGTTTATTTTGAAATGATGTTTGAGTTTTAAGGAGTACTTAGTATCTAATAAAAATAGAGAACATAACATGTACAATATCTGTTTCTTTTAGTTATTAAATTGAAACCTTTTACATAACCTACTGTGTAGAGGTTTAAAAAATATACATAAAGAAAATGACAGACATTTGAAAGAAATCATGTTGTTAATGAAGTTTAGGTTATTTACTTTATAAGATTATTATATGGAATGAAATGAAAAAGGTACAATTATTTTTCATATATATAAATAAAATCAATATGTAGTTTTGTCATTAAGTATTTTAAATATTTGCACAAGGAGTTGTTGTATTTGAATTAATATTGAAGTGATTGACAGATCCCTATACCATTTCATAGGGCTTGTTTTTTGGTTTTAATTTCAAAACCTACTCCAGTGAAATGTTTCACGGGAAAAAGCAGCCAAGTTAGGGTAATCATCATCACTAGCTTCAAGTGTTGCAATTATGGTGGTTATTCTTTTTAATCATGTTGATTTTTTTAGGTTTAAAAGTCACTTAAAAGTCTCTCAATAACATATTTCAAAATAAAACTAATTCATAAATTTGATTTGCTAGATGAAATCTTTCTTTCCCACCAGAAAAAGCAGTTTCTTTGGTTTTTATAAATTACATTATAATTTTGTAAAAGATTCTTTAGTCATATCCCAGATTGATGTTATTTCTGACACAGACCATGTGAAAAACGTATTTTCTATCCTTTCATTTAGGAAAAGATTGTTGTATAGTCATAACAAACTTATTTTTTTTAATTCAGCAACCACCACCAAATCTATCAATATATGGGAACTTACCTTTGCTTTTTCTTTTTATCTGTGAGATTGGTGTGCAAAGAAATTTATTCTGTTTCTTCAACACCTTAAGAAAAAAAGTATGTCATCTGATATTTCGCTTTGTTTTAACCTTTGTACCCAATGAACAAGTGATTAAAAAAAAAGCTGGACTTCCTTAGC
Source organism: Ctenomys sociabilis (assembly GCA_004027165.1). Classification (NCBI taxonomy): domain Eukaryota; kingdom Metazoa; phylum Chordata; class Mammalia; order Rodentia; family Ctenomyidae; genus Ctenomys; species Ctenomys sociabilis. The sequence goes on from PVKA01019623.1 coordinate 19,365, forward strand.
AAAAGATTGACTAGAGGAATAATTTCTTAAAGTCATCTCTGGCTTTTTTAGAATGACTAGTAAGGTGTGTTGCATGATCTCTGTTTTTAAATTATTTTTCAAAAATTTATCAAAATAGTAACAACTATTTTTTGATTTGAAGTACATAGTATTGAGAATGCATATTTTTAAATGGTTTCTAACTTGTGTTCTAAATTATTTTGTATTGAGAAATATTCAAATGGAAAAGCTACCACTAAGTCTATATTCCATTGACTTACTTAACTTTGCTGCTTACCCCTTTTATGACACCTTCCTTAGTTGTTTCATTGCTGTGCTGTAACAGGAACAAAGGGCTTAAAGCTCAGGCGGTATAGCAGTTGGTCATTATGTAGCACTCAGAAAATCAACTCCCTTCCTTGTGCTGTAATTTCTCTTCTTTAGAATGGAATTCTGTGCATTAGTTCCTTATAACTGCAGGAGACATGATAGGAAGGAACACTGATGATGGTGAGCATTCAAAAAATTTAGAATGAATGAGTTCTGAAAGATGAACTCCTACAGGCCTTAGTCTTCTTAATCTGTAAAACGAGATTGAAATAGGTGATCTTTTCTGCTTAAAAGTTTGATGAGCTTGTAGACCCATAGAAATTGTAACAGCAGAAAACATGTTTGTTTTACTATAGTAGCTGAAACCAGAAGTCTGTCCAGCAGTGAGACAAAAATGAACTGAAATGTCTGGTTGCATTGTGTTCCTCTTATATTTGATTATTATGAGATATTGTAGATGGGAAGTTTGCTGATTGTGAACTGGAAAAGTCTGATCCATCAATGAAAGAATAAATAGTGAAAGAAAAATTAGATTTTGAGACTCAGTCAGAAATTTATGATCTTGAGACTTAGAAATTTGTGTGAAGTCCAGCTTTTCATATGTGAATCTAATGTTTGTACAATAAATGACAAATCATTTGTTTTTCCGAAGTACTCTACCTTATTAATAATTGACTACATAAAAAACTGATACTGCATAAAAAATGAAGTTATCGAGGGCTGGCCAAATAGCTCAGCAGATTAAAGCACCTGTAAGCAGGTGCAGGGGCCAGGGGTTCGATCCCAGGGCCTGATACTTCTTGTGAAATGATATTCTTATTAACTTTATTCTTATTAATGGATAATATATTATTTTACAGTGCTATATATGTCAGATCAATGCAATACGTAAAAGGAAATTAATCAAAACATGTTACTATGCAAAGCTAGGTTTTCTTTTTTTTTCTAAGTCAAATTGCCCAGTAGGTCTCCTTGCTTGCCAGCTCAATGAAAACTGCCTTGCTTTCTATGATTTGTATGACAAATTTTTATACAAAATTTCATTTGGCTATTAATTCTGTGGCTGAAGACTGTTCAAAAACCACTATTCATTTGTATGAGATCTTATAGATTTTCTGTGATAATCTTTGTGGGTTTTTTTTGGGGGGGGAATACAGAGTAAAAGAAATGGAATTTGAAGATGGAGAAGAGAAAGATAAAATAAGTGTGTGTTGTGGAGCCAAATTTCATACAGTGTGAAGTGTTTTGTTTTATACAAATGTAAGGACTTTATTATGACATATTATGGTCCAGTATCTTTAAGCACCCCATTATATTGAGACTGTGACCTGAGTGTGGAGAGACCTTGATGTCTTTTCTTGAATACTGTATGGTAACAGGAATATTGCATGATTTTGATTTCAGGAAAGAAAAACAAATTGTAAGTGTAGAAGAAGAAATTGAACAAGAAAAACAAGCAGCAGATGGCATTATCAGAAATATGTCTTCTGAGAAACAAGTCAAATACATAGAGATGAAATGCACAAATGAGAAATTGCTACAGGTAATACTATGATAATTATTGCTAAGTGCTAGGCATGTGGCAGGCCTGCTACATGAAAAGTATGGTCTGAAGGTCAGTAGCATGAACTTCTGGTGAAAGCTTGTTTAGACTTACTATACAAAGGCTTCATTTTAATGAATTTCTCTGCTAATTCATATGAATATAAATTTCAGAAGCTGTAATCCCAGCACTTTGGGGGTGAAGACAGGAGAATTGTCACAAGTTCAAAGCTAGCCAGGGCTACATAATGAGTTAAAGGCCAGCCTGGACTTTACAATGAGTCCCCATCTAAAAATAAACAAAAAAACAAAAATAAAAGTAAAAAAGAAAGTAAATTAAAAGCACTTGTCTAGATAATTTTATTTTTATTTTTTAATTTTTGTACTTTTAGGGAAGGGTCTACAGGATGTTCAGGGTTGCACTGCTATATTGGACTCTTAGTGATCTGCCTGTTTACAGCCTCCTAATTGCTGGGATTACAGGTGCATGGCATTGTGCCCAGGCTCAATTGCCATCTCAGTGTGGCCTGGAACAGCAGGCCCTGGGATCGAACCTCTGGCCCCTGCGCCTGCTTACAGGTGCTTTAATCTGCTGAGCTATTTGGCCAGTCCTCGATAACTTCATTTTTTATGCAGTATAATGACCTAGCATTCTTGAAATTATTACTTGCTCAGTTCTGTGCATCCTACATTGTTGCATGTCATGCAGATGAATGCAAACACAAGCATTTTAATGGAATCATCGAAAGGTTTCATGGACCAGCATCGTATGGATATTAACATTCTTTCCTTTGCTTTCTTGCCTAAGAAGCAACAAACCTGTTGTGTCCCTGGTTTGAATACGTTGCCCTCAATCATATTGTATAAATAAGTAATTTAGGTGCCACAGTGGGATTAGTGATAACTCTTTTATTTTAATTTTTTAAAAAAAATTATTTATTTGTATTTTAACTTGAGAGAAAAATAGAAGCAAAAACAAAGAGAAAAAAATGACATAAACAGGGTAACATGCAATGATACATATGTTACAGATTTTCAAAACATGGATGGCTAAATATATATATATATATATATATATATATATATATATATATGTTTTTTTTTTTTTTTTTTTTTTTTAAATAAAACAATCCAACACAGATCAGCAGTCCACAATAGAAGCGGGTTATCCACAAAAGTTTTTGATTGGAGCCATTCCCAGCTCATTATATTAATATGACTTTATATACCTCCATTTTTATGCTTTTCTGCTGGATGGTTAAGACGGAGTTAAAGCAAAAATATAACAAAAAATGTAACTTTTGTATCAGATAAGGTCAGTTAGGTACCCTCAGGGTTTGTTCTGTAACCCTGAACTGCACTTTGTAGATCTCTTGTCAGTGTCAGCCTTGTGGATGAGTCACGGCCATTGCTTGACCAATTTGCTCTTTGTGGAAGCCTGAGAGAATGTTTTTTCTCCTTGTGACTCCTTAGGCATACTATACATCATTGATCGCATTCCTCTGTGGCCCCATGATATCCTTGATCAGAAAATTTGAGGCACTACGAGTTACATGAGGTTACATTGCAAATTCTCCTATGTCCTGAGTCTTCACTGACCTTGAAAGGCTAGGGCCAAAATGTTGGCTGACCTTGCAGCCTTTCTTTTTCTCCAATTTTTGATCTGAAAACTTAGGTTTGTTAACCCTCCAGAAGAGAAGTTTATTACTACCCTGCAAAATATGCAGTTCAGTTTACCCATACTGTTTGCCTAAATATCAGACATCATAGGCATAACATGGAACATGTATTGAGATACTAAACTCTTAAGTCTGTACAGAATATGAAGAAGAAAAAAATAAAAAAAAAAGCAATGAACACTTACATATATTTACATAGATATTTAGAAATCTATCCATATACCGCATAGTAGCATTGTAGCATGACTGTCTTGGCCATACCACCCTGAACACGCCTGATCTCAAAGTGATAACTCTTGCATTGCTCAGTTGTGATGGTCCCTTTCATGCCCTGCTCATCCTTTATCAAAGGGTTAGCAAAGAATTAGACCCTGTTAAGTACCAGAAGTAAATATGGTTTAGGGGGCTGGGGAAGATGGCTCAGTGGAATAAGCACTTCCCTGGTAAGTGCAAGGGCCTGAGTTCAATCCCCGGTTCTGCCAAAAATAAAAAATAATAAATAAGTAAATATGATTTAGATGTGCAGACATCCCTCTACTGATGTGTTAGTACAGCTTTTTATTTTAGACAAGATTTATAAGGTACAGTGAAACACTGAAGAAAGAATGTTACAGAAATACCAAAATAGGGCCAAGGAGATGGCTCAGTGGAATAAATGCTTCCCTGTCAAGCGGCTAGGGCCTGAATTCAAACCCTGGTTCCACCAAAAAAAAAAAAAAAAAAAAAGAAATAAAAGGAAATACCAGAATACTACCAAAGCATATTTAATTTCAGAACACTACTGATTTACTCTGAAAATGTCTAGCTACTTTTGGTAAACTTTATGAAGCACAGATTTTTAGGAATAAAGAAAAATGAAATGTTAGTATAGAAAATATTGTTTGAAGGTGCTTATAAAACATTCTGTATTGTCTATACAGTACACGAAATGTTGTGAAATGAGAAAGTAATTTACATTTATATTTACCTTTTTATTCCTCTTTAGGAATTAGATACACTTCAGCAACAATTAGATTCACTGAACATGAAGAAAGAAAGCCTAGAAACTGTAAGTATAAAATTAAAGGTTCTCATATCACAACAAAAAATAATTCAGCTGAATATCAATAGAACTCATCTACTTACATACATAATTATTCAGCAAGTTAGAACCAAAATTCTCTAATATTGTTTCTTGTCTTAGACCACAAATATCTTAGTTTGTTAAGAAATTATATTCACTTACTGAATACCTACTATATACAAAATAAACCATTCTACTTTAAACGGCCATGCCAGAATCTAATAGCAACTTAGAGACATATGCACAGAGACTACAGTCAAATAAAAGGAAAAGAGATCAATCACTTTAAAGATTTAAAAGCTGCATTTGTCTTCTAATTTATTTAAAGCAATTTTATTTTTGCAGAGCTAGGGATTGAACTCAGACCTTGTACTTGCCAGGGAAGCACTTATTCCACTGAGCCATCTCCCCAGCCCCTATTTAAAGCAAATTTTAATTCACATTAAAACCCCCATGGTTATAATTAAAAGAGAAAGGACCAAAACACAAACAAGATTATCTTTTTCTTACACCTCTTTCCAGAGAAAGCTACTATAATTTTTTTTTTCAATTTTTGCTGTATTTCTCTTTGAGCTCTTCATATATATCACTGACATGGTCAGTTAATTTTCATAACTGTCCTGTAATCTTGGATTTTTGAAATGCTGATATGCTATCTGTGGCTTTTTTTTCCCACCATAACACTATCTATAGGTTGTGCTTTGTTTTTCACTCTTGGGATTGAACTCGCACATGGTAGGCAGCACTCTACCGTTGAGTTACATCCACAGCCTACAATCATCTTGTGAATGTCTTTATCATTTTGGAGACCCTTATCATTATCTTAAGTCATTGCTTTATATAGTGTTGTATTATAACAATAATGCAGCTTTAAACTGTAATGAAGACATGCATGTTATGCGGAGTTACAAATCACTAAGTGTACAGCAAAAGGCATACACTTCTGAAATAATTGTGAGATTGTCAAATTGTCTCCCAAACCATACATTAGAATTTCTACTCTTAAGACATATAAGGGTGTTTCTTTACCCCACACTCAGTGACTGGAAAATTATGCCACATTTAGATTTTTTTAGTACTTTAATAGATAACATTTACTGTCTAGTTTTTTGTTTTATTTTTGTTTCAAAATGGTATCTTGGCCTTGGTGCTTAGGCTGGTCTCAAACTGTTGGGCTTAAGTAATATTTCTGCCTAAGGAGCTGGTACTGCAGGAGACTGCCACGTATGTCCAGCTGCTACTGTGTTTTAATTGTCATTTACTTATATGTGAAGTTGATTATCTGTTTATGTATTTGCTAGCAGTAAATTTTTTTGTGTGTGTGAAATGCCCTTTTGTATTCTTACATTTCAGTATGTTTATGCTCTGCATCTCAGTGTTCAGTGCAGTACACTATCTTGGTTGCTTTTCCAGATTTCCTGTGCTTTGTGTAGATATGATGACAGGGCTGGTAATAGTTTTGACAAGTTGTAGTTTATCATCTCATTTGTAGAAGAAATAAATATGTCATTTATAGTTAGATTTTTGAATATTGGTGTTAAAATTATTTTTAAATAGTAAGATAATTTTCTGTGTCTGTTTGTCTACCTGTAGTTACACATAATTTTTTCTGTACCTTTGTAGTGATGAAAATTTGCTTCCAGGAAGAAAGACCGCGTTTAGTAGTAATACGGCTAGCTTGTAACATTCCTACCTTTTTTGGAATGAATGGAAGAGTATCGAGTCTTATTTAATTTGATCAATTTAGTGACCATAGAAAGAAATATGAGCAATAATTCAGGTTTAGCTTTTGTACTTATTTTATTTTTTATGATTTGGTACAGGATCTTGCTACACAGCTCGGACTCATAATGGTCCTATTTTCAGTCTCCTCTGTGCTGGGATTGCAGGTGTCTGCCACCATGCCTGGTCTTGGTGGCTGGCTCATTTCACCTGGGGGTGGGAGGAGGGCAGTCCACGCAGCCTGTGGTGCCAGGGATACATCCCCGGTCCTTGTACTTGCCTAAGCAGGTGCTTAGTCTGCTCATCTATCTCACTGGCAAAGCATAGGGTATAGGTCACTATTTATATTTAACTTTTACTAGCTTCTTTCCCTCCATTCCTCTCTCTCTAGTTTCTTCCCTTCCTTCTAGATTTGTCTTTCAAGCAAAAATGTCACATAGCTGTCATTGCCTAGTATTTATTATCTAGTTTGTGTTAATACTAATATTATTAACTCATATCTCTGTTAATTTGGAAAATTATTTAGATAGTATATCTTCACTTTCCTTGTCTGTAAAATGGAGATGATAGCAGTGCTCTATTAATGCTGTATAAGTATTAAAGATAGCATGTACAGAAGATTGAATACAGCATCTAATACAAAACAAGTGTTTCATAAATAATGTATTCCCATGTCAACTTAATCATCTTGAACACCATCCATCCTAGTATATTGCCTAATACAGCTTTTTTCTCTGTATCTATTTCTGTCCCGCCCTCTTTTTTCTTTGTTTCTATCTTTTCCTTCCTTCCTTCCATCCTTCCTTCCTTCCTTCCTTCCTTTCTTCTTTTCTTGGTTTTTTGAGACAGGGTCCTGTCTTGTAGTTCAGGCTGGCCTTGAACACACTGGCTTCAAGCTTTCAGTGTGCCTCCTGCATGAGCTTTCAGAGTTCTGAGACTATAGGTATACATTATCATGGCTGGCTTCTTATCCTTATTTTCTCTTTGTGAACACTACAGTAGGTCCAAATAAATAATAAGTATTCTACCTGGATGTATTAGTTTGCTAGTGCTGCCCTAACAAAGTATCACAAACTGGGTGGCTTCCAACAACCAGAATTTATTTTCTCACAGTTCTGAAGGCTAGATGTCTAAAGTCAGGGGTCAGCTGTGTTCCTTTTGAGGCTCTAGGTAGAAAGCCTCAGACTTCTGGAGGTGATCCTCATCATTGGCTTCCTTGGACTTGTGCAGCTATAGCCCTTGGTCTGCCCTGTGTATCACGCATGGTTCCACTTGATGTCTGTGTTGTCTTTTCGTACAAGGATGCCAGTCATATTAGACTAGTGCCTAGTGACCTCATTTTAACTTTCTCAGTCTGCAAATTCCTTAATTAAAAATGGTCCCTCCTTTGTTCTAGGAAATAACACACTCCCAGGTAAAACAGGAGGCTGTATTACTGCATGAAAAACTCTATGAATTGGAGGCCCACCGAGATCAAATGATTGCAGAAGACCAAAGCATGGGATCTCCAATGGAAGAGAGGGAGAGATTACTGAAACAGGTAGGAAAAATAAACATGCTTTATTGTATGTCAAATTTTGTTAAATATGTTGATTTGTTTTCTTTAATGATAGAACTGAACAAAAAGCCCATAAGTTTATTATCTAAAAGACAGCAAAAACTGTTACCTAAATAAGAAATATTTGCTTGATCAAGAAACTGTAGAAAAAAAGTTACTTTCTTACAAACTTTTTTTTGGGGTAAATCCTCATTTTATATGTATGGTCTTTTTGCATATTTAGCTATGATTTTTTCCTTTAGTTCCTTATTAAGAAAATTGGAAACTTTTCACTGATTAAATCTTTATTTTTAAGTACCAGGGATCAAACTTGGGATCTTGCATTTGCAAGGTAGACATCCTGCTGGGCTGTATTGCCAGCCCTAAATAGATAATCTTATTAATGATAGGTTCATTTATTTGTTTTGGGTCTTATATTAGAATATAAAGAATTATAAGTTTTTGCTTTTTCAGTGCTAAGAACTGAGTCCAGGGTCTTAGCACTGAGCCACATTACTAGTCCTTTTATAGTTCTTCTTTTGAGACAGCATCTCACTAAGTTTCTAAATTGCCTATTGTTTTTGCCAAATCTCCCAATCTACCCTAGCCGATGAGAGTGTCTCAGAAATACTAAATGTTTACATCAACTAATGATTCAGATTTGAAGAGATGTTAATTTGATAATGCCTTATGAATAGGAATAGTATATCAATTATTACCTTTCTATTGAGTAAGAAAAAGTGGATCTATGGGATCTCCAGTGGAAGAAAGGGAGAAATTATGTGAATCACCTGGGAGTGGTTCACATATTTAAAATATGTAATTCAGAGTTGCTTAGTAAATTTATAGAGTTGTGCAGTTATTTTAGAATAGTTTCTAGTGACATTCTCTTTAATTTCAAATGTGGAGGTCTAAGAAATATGTTTTAAGAAAGAAATTTCTCCTAAAATAGTCTAGCAATGTCTGTATGTGTGGTTTTTTTTTTTTCTTGGTTTTGTGTGAGGGATTAATCCCAGCGTCTTTGCACTGAGCTAGCCCTCCAGACTTCTTAAAATTTTTAAGTTTGGGAATAGAGCCTCACTAAGTGACTGAGTGTTGAGATCCTGCCTCAGCTTTCCAGAATACTTGAATTATAGGAATGTACCACCATGCCTCGCTTTGTAATGAGTTGAATGCTTTTTTTTTTTTGTACCTTTGTAGGTTAAAGAAGATAATCAAGAAATAGCCAGCATGGAGAGACAGTAAGTACCTTTATATGAGGACATTTTACTTTCACTTTTCACTTTCTAGGTCATATTCTAAAGTTATTAGAATGTATATGGTTATAGGTTCTTCCTGTGGTTATATTGATAATATTAGTGCAGCTTTCAGTCTTATAGTTTTAAATATTTTTGAGTATTTAATTCAGAGATATGTCTTAGTATAACTTATTTTTTCTATGCTTTTTGTTTTTGCAGAACCAGGGATTGAACTCAGGCCCTTGCACTTACCAGGGAAGCACTTATTCTACTGAGCTATTTCCCTGGCCCTTATAACTTATTTTTTAAAGGCATACATATCTATATATATCAGGTCTCAATATACCTTATTGGTAGGGGTGCTTGCCTATTATGCTGAGGGACCTGGAATTAGTCCCTTACACCATCACTGCCATAAAAAAAAAAAAAATCATATCATAATTTATTTTTTCTCAGGATCTTGAATTGAATTGAGGACCTTGAATTGAGATATATCTATATTTCTATTTTAATTTTTTTTATTTTGAAATAGGGTCCACTGTAGTAGTTAAATTGCCCAAGGTATGCTCAAAATTATGATTTTGCCTCAACCTCCTAGAGTGCTAGGATCACAGGAGTATTGTTTTGCCATCATAGCTGGTTCACATATTTAAAATACATAATTCAGAGCTGCTTAGTAAATTTATAGAGTTTTACACAATTATTTTAGAAAGGTTCATGCATCTCAATAAAACCCCACAAATTTGAACCATTTCTTGCATCATTATCCTCTTAGCTGGCAGTGATGGCATACACCTATAATCCCAGCACTTGGGCGACTGAGGCAGGAGGATAGGCAAGTTTGAAGCTAGGCTGGGCACTACATAATGTGTTCAAGACCAGTGTGAACTTTATAGTGAGACCCTGTCTCAAAAACAAAGAAAAAGAAAAGATAAAAATATTCTCTTATCTCTATGACTAGCAATCTATTCAGGTCTGATAGTTTTATCTATTCTGGACATTTCATATACACATAGCCATACCATATGAGATCTTATGTGACTGAATGCTTTCACTTAGTGTGATGATTTCAAGTTTCTCCTATGTCATAGCATGTATCAGTATTTTCTCTTATTGCTAAATAATATTTTACTGTATGCTTATACCATATTTTATTTATCTATTCATGGACATATGTCTTATTGTACATTTTGGCTGTTTTGGATCATGTTGGTATGAGCATCAGTGTGCTAGTTTTTGTGTGGACATATATATTTTTACTTCTGTTGGTTACATATCTAGGAATGAAATGGCTGGATCATGTTGCATATCTGTTTAACTTAATGACTTAAAGTCCTATGAGATCAACTGACTGCAGAAGACAAACTCCAGTGTAGTTATACCATTTGACATCTCTGTCAGTAGTATCTGAGTGTTCTAGTTTCTCCATATCTGCTCTAGCACTGTAATTTGTCCTTTTTTGTTTATTGTAGCTATTGTACTGGGTGTGATGTCTTAGTGTGGTTTTGCTTTGCATTTCTCTGATAGCTAATGGTGTTGAGAGTCTTTTTGTGTGCTTATTGACCAGGTATGTAGTTTCTTTGGAAAAATGTAAGACCTTTGACCACTTTCTAAGTGGACTTATTATCATTATTGTTATTTAGTTTAAAGAATTTTTTGTATGTTCTAAATATAAGTCACTTGTCAATACATGATTTGCAAAATTTTTTTCTCAATCTGTGGGTTGTCTTTTTACTTTTAGTGATTTTCTTGGAAGCACATATGTTTTCAATTTAAAGTCCAGCTCTGCTTTGTTTTTCCTTACATATTTGGTGTCAAACTAGTGTTTAGTCCAAAGTTATTTGTGCCTATGTTTTCTTCTAAAAGGGTTAAGGGTTAGCCCTAACATTTAAATTTTGATTTGTTTTGGGTTAATATATTATATGAGATAGGAGTTCAATTTTATTCTTTTGTTTGTACTTATTCAGTTGTCCCAGTATCACTTTTTTTTTTTTTTTTTTTTTTTTTTTTTTTTTTTTTTTTTTTTTTTTTTTTTTTTTTTTTTTGTCTTTTTGAGACAGGGTCTCACTATGCAATTCAGGCTGGCCTTAAGCTCACTTTGTAGCTCAGGCTGATCTCGAACTCACAACAGTCCTCCTGCCTCAGCCTCCTGAGTGCTGGGATTACAGGCATGCACCACCACGCAAGGCTCCAGTATCACTTATTGAAAATTCTATTCAAGAATATAATTCTTGTCCAGGGTTCAATCCCCAGTACCACAAGCAAAAGAAAAAGAAAAAAGAAATGTATTTCCAAGAATAGAACTGTCTTGGGTCTGTGGTTCAAAGTTGACCATACCATATAGTATTATTTTTGAAATCACAGTTTTCGTCCCTTCATATGTCTATCTATATTCCAGTCTGACATTGCCATGAATAGCTTTGTAATAAACATTAGTGTTTAAAATTTTTAAAAAAATCTGTTTAATGTACTAGTGGTATATTTTTCCTATTTTCTAAGGTTTTTTTAAAAAACTTTTTTGTTTATTTATTTGTTACAGGGTCTCACTACGCATTTCAGACTTGTAGTGATCCTCCTGCCTCAGGCTTCCCAGTGCTGAGACTACAGGCACGTACTGCTACACTCAGTTTTGAGGTCAGCATAGAGTGCCTGGGGTTCTGAGGCTGGTATTGCGTGCAGTACCACGGATCAAACCCCAATCCTTGCACTTGCCAGGCAGGCAGGCAGACCACCAAACATTCTCCCCAGCCTTCATTTTCTAAGATTTGAAGCTAATTTGCTAATTTAGTTCATTTTATATGAATGCTTCGAAAGAAAAGTTGCTAAAGATTTATCATTTAAAAGTGAAGCTTAAAAAGTTGGGAAAGGGAGCCGGGCGTGGTGGCGCAGGCCTGTAATCCCAGCACTCGGGAGGCTGAGGCAGGAGGATTGTTGTGAGTTCGAGACCAGCCTGAGCTACAAAGTGAGCTTAAGGCCAGCCTGAACTGCATAGCGAGACCCTGTCTCAAAAAGACAAAAAAAAAAAAAAAAGTTGGGAAAGGGTCTGCTCTCTAAGTCAGGCAAACACGTGGTCTTAAAATGTACTTGTGCTATCAACAGGAATTGTGAAAAGAGGTTTTGAAAAGGTTTTTCTGTCTAAATTTCTAATATTGTCCTCAGAATAGGGCATTATTACTTAAGAATCATAGAAAAGATACTATTATTATTAAGTTCTCATTGAATATCTATTATTCTAATTATTAAAATTCCAATAGGTTAACAGATATAAAAGAAAAAATAAATCAGTTTAATGAAGAAATCAGACAACTTGACATGGATTTAGAGGATCATCAAGGTAATATTTTGGTGTATTTCTGTATTTTTATAATGTAGATGAACAGATAAATAGCAGCTTTGATACAGTATTAACTGTATCTCTGTGACTGTTTACTTGGGATTATATACTTTATGATATTCCTAACTGTACTACAATATCTGCTAAATACTGCAATAAATAGTAACACAATTCTTTGAATTGATTATTATTTGAAATATCTTAGTGGTTGCCCATAAGAATTCATTTAGTTTGTTTCCTTTTTTAAAAATGTATTTTAGTACAGGTACTACAGGGTCTCACTGCACAGAGTGGACTCATAGTGATCCTCCTGTTTTCAGCCTCCCTAAGTGCTGGGATTATAAGTGCATGCCACCACACCCTGAATTCATTTGGTTTGGCAAAGTAGTTTTGTTTCTTTTCTCCCTACAATGTTAGAGACCAAACCTAGGACCTTTTTGGGGGGCAGAACCAGGGGTTGAACTCAGGCCTTTGTGCTTGCCAGGCAAGTGCTTATTCTGCTGAGTCATCTCCCCAGCCCCATGAATCTGGGACCTTTGGGCACACTATACAAGCCATATCCCAGCCTGATGACTTGTGTGTGTTTGTGTTCACGTATTGAACCCGGGTCCTTGCACATACACAGCAAGCACTGTACATTACTAAGCCACATCCTAGCCTGAAAAGCATTTTTTTAAAAAAAGTGGCCTAAGATGTTTATAGATTTCTAAATTATACTTCCATAGTGCAATCAACTGTAGGTACTATCTAGAGTATTTAGTAGAGTTGGGAAAGGTGAGACTCAAGTTGCAAGAACAGATTTCCTAGTCAGACCCAGTTAGGAGGTGGCAAGCACTTACTATCCTAATCTTCTCTGTCTCAGCAGTAAAATTTGAAGAACCAGTGCAGGGACTAAATTACTGGGAAGCTGACAAGCGGGAAGACTATGGCAGGAGTTGGGAGCTACAGTGTCCAATGTGTGCACGCGGTGTACAGGGTTGGACTAGGAAAGAAATGAGTTCCCGGTGGCACATTAAGCATGGTTAAACTGCAGTCAGTTAATATGCTCTCATTACCAGACAGTGACTGTATATTCTTATGAGTTAGTGGGGGAAGGTCAGGGTAATCTCGCTGCTTAGTGGTATAAGTAGTGCATATACATCTGTTCTATGGGTCCAGAGGGTCCAGAATCATGTATAGTAGGAAACAAGAGTAGTGTATTTAAATTTTTATTGTAGTCTTAAAGGTAGTATTTTAGTTTTTCTATTCTATCTTGATTTTTGGATATCATTAGTTACTCTTGATTGATTACTTTGCAGTCTTCGCAAGAACCCCTTGAAGGTTTGGTAAGCCGGTTTATATATGTTGAAGCTCAGACATATGGTTTACTCAAATTCTTCCAGTTAATAAGAAGTAAAGTCTAGATTTAAACTAAGATCTTTTTGACTCCAAAGTCTTTGTTTCATTGCCTAAGTCAAGCTTAAACTTGATTTTTTGATATGAAGTGCTGTATATGTAAAATAAAAAATGTTCTTCTAATGTTTAAATTTACACATGGCTCTTAACGACTTTAAAATAAAGTACCTGAAGGGAGACAGATGTATAAGTCCTAGTTATTAGGTACATAAACTTGGTTAAGCTTTAGTTTTCTCATCTAAAAAATACACATAATGATTCTACCTCACTAAGATTTGTCATGATAGACTGAAAATAAATTAAGACCATAATCATATTATTTTAAAAATTATTCTTTTCTTTTGGTTGACAAAACTTGTGTATATGTATATATTGTGGAGTGGATAAAACAAACTACTTAAAAATGTGCATTACTGTATGTTTAATCATTTTTGTAGGAAGAACACTAAAAATCCAAGAATATACTACATCATTAATTCATAGTCACTATCTTATGTAATAAATGATTCTTGACTTTATTTTTGTACCTTACTAAAATTTTCTATTCTTTGACAGTGTTATTTTCTTTACTAATATAGATCTCTAGTATTCTAGACTACGAATATATTCAAAACTTTGGATGAATTTGATAATGTTCTTGATTTTAGATATTTTATGACATTTTAAATAATTTTCCTCTTTGTAAATATAAATTTCTAACATACATTTTGTTTCCACTAAAATAATGACTTGGGGGCAATTATTACTAACTGTTAATTATTAGTAATTCTCATAAATACATGCTTTGCATTTTAGCTAATTTCCTTTTTTTCTAAATTTGTCCTTTTTATTAATGTCAAAAAGGGTAATCAGTGACTGAGCCCAATAGTGACAAAACTATTTGTGTATAAATGTAAATATATTTGATTATAAATTTTATATATATGTGTGACTGTCAATGAATTTAGTATTTTATTGTTGTGCTACACTGTGGTTATTCTAGAATATTGGTTTACAGCTGAAGGGGTTTTTATTACAAGGTTACTTGTTAGAAGGTTACTTGTTAGTTCAGGACCTCATTATTTCCTGCCTGAACTATTGCAGTAGCCTCCTAACTGGTCACCCCACCTCCAGTCTTGCCCCCTCTGAGATTCTTCCTCCAGAGTGCTGCCAGAGCGATTTATGTAAAATATGATTCTATGTTGTTTAGCTCTATAGTGTTTCACTCTAATGCATGAGATAAAGCTGAGGAATTTTTGCATATTTTACTGGCCCCTCTGTAATGCGGCTTATATATCAACTTCCCACCCTTATAATCATTATGCTTATATTCTAATAATAGCAACTTCCTTGTGGTATCTCATACCTTGCCCCCACCGTATCACACTGTTCCATGCTCTACCTCTTTACTTCTATTTGTTTTTGTTGTCCTTTGTTTTCTTCCTCCTTCTCTTTTCCTTTCTCCTTCCCTCTTTTTTCTTTCTCTCCTCTGTACTTACTCCTTTTCCTTTCCTTTCTCCTGTCCTCTCTTCTTGAATGTCATTTCTCCTGTTTTTCACATGACTACTTTCTTATCCCTTAAGAGCTAACTTACATATCCTCTCATTCAGCACAGCTCTTTTTTTTTTTTTTTTTTTTTTTTTTTTTTTTTTTTTTGCAGAACCGGGGATTGAACTCAGGCCCTTGCACTTGCCAGGGAAGCACTTATTCCACTGAGCCATCTCCCCAGCCCCCCAGCACAGCTCTTAACTTCCCTTGCCTGACTCATTTCTAGGCTTATCTAAGTGATTGACCTTCTTGCCTGTTACTAGACCACTTCGTTGGCCATATTACAGTACGGCCTTTGTCTTTCCACTTCTGGCAGTCTTTTTCATCAGCATGGTATATGGAAAAGTAAATACTAAATAAATGCTTTTGATATGAACTGAACAATCCATGCTCTAGAAGGGAAGGAATAATTGTATAATTAATTAAGGGAGAAAATTGAATTCTAGTCACTTCTGTGAGCTTCGTTTTTTTTTTTGAAATTGTAAAATAACTTGTTTTATTTAATTTTATGTTTTTATTGAGAAACAAATATCAGTGAGATAGTTTCAAAGCTGATTAATAGGACAGTTTCAATAATTAATACCTTGTACATTATTATCTTCTTAGTGGTTATCCATAATACAAGAAGCAGACACGTTATCCTGTCCAAACACTATTAGTACAAATCTTTCTTCTCATTGACTTAAGCGAAAGTAGCTGTATATCTATCCTAACTATTCTGTATATACAAATGCAAAATGGTCCTTCCTTTGTGTCCCCTTTTTTTGTTTAATCCTGTCAGAGATGGGCATTCCATTGGCAACTAAATACTATAGGTGTATGAATTCAGCAAAACAATCTAACACAGTCTAGCAATCCACAGTAGTAGTAGGTTATCTTCAGAATGTGTGTTCCTTTGTAGAATTTGTTTTGCAATACCAGGGATTGAACTCAGGCCCTTGAGCTTGCCAGGGAAGCTCTTATGCCACTGAGCCATCTCCATGGCCCTTCTTTTGTATAATATGATATTTTCTGTACAATAAAATATTAACATATTTAGGTTGAGGTATTTGATTGTAATATGTCAAATATTTACTATTTCACCTTAATATTTGAGTTTATATCTCATATTGAATCCCTCAAAATAATATTTCTTGGTCGATTTGTGTGTCAGGCCGTTACTTTACTGTCTTATAGTAAATAAAATCTAGAAAGAACAATGCTACTATTATACATCCAAACTTTTCGTGGAGTAGGAACACAAAAATAAATGATTAGTCTTTAATGCAAAAATTATTGAGGTTTTTCAGATCAAGGTGTTTTTCAGCTTTATCCAATGTGTTTGGTCTTTAAGATTGCTAAGTTAGTTTCCACTTGTCTATGTACTTCCATTCTCAAATTTTTATTTCCATTCCCTCTTTTTTATTTCCCCATTGCTAAAAGCTTGTTCTAAATTTACTCTTCTCCTACTCCTTCCTTATCTCTCCATTTCCTTTTCGTCTTCCTCCTCTTTTTTTCTTCCAGTTTTGCAAAACTAGGAATTGAACCCAGGACCTTTGCATTGATCTACATCCTGGCCCTTTCTAAAATTTTCATTTCAAGACAGGGTCGTGCTAAGTTGCCTAGGCTAAGCTTCAACTCATGGTTCTTCTGTCTTAGTTGAGCTCCCAGAGTGATGGGAAGAGTTCTTTTTTTCCTGTAAATTTGGGCTTTGACGGATAATCATTGTTAGATGTGCATGTTCAACCTGCCATCTTCACCAAAAAATTACAAATTATAAATTTTATTTACCTAGAATTTCTAAGATTCTAATCACCTTGAATGTACTTTAGTTTGCTGGGTTTTTAAAAACTTAATGTGTATGTTTGAAGTGAATATCCTCATGTGCTTTCATTAACTGCAATTGCTTTAGTCACTTCCTGCTTTTAAAGAGTTTTGCAATCTGGGTGTTGTGGTGCAAGTGTGCCAGCTGTTCACCTGAGGCAGGAGGATCTCTTGAACCCAGGAATTTAAGGCCAGCTGGACAATTTAGGAATACCCCATCACAGCAAAACAAAAATCTAAGACTGAGATTAGTTTATTTTTTTAAAAATTCATTTTATGTATGAATCTGATGTATATTTATTGTGAAAAATTTAAGCAGTTCAGATATATATGTAGTATGAAGTCCTCTCTTATACTCACTCACATCCTCAAACATAATCATTATTGTTATTCATTGTTTGATGTTTAATATTTTAGCCTTTTTTTCTTTTTCATTTTCTGATTTGGTAGAGGATCTCACTATGCAGCTCAGACTCATAGTGATCCTTCTGTTTTCAGCCTCCCCAGTGCTGGGATCACAGGCATGTGTCTCCACATCTAGCCTCAGAGGCTGACTCAGTGCATCTGTGGACAGGGCCAATGTGGCATGTGGTGCGGGGGTTCAAACCGTGGTCCCTCAGCTTGCCTAGGCAAGTGCTTAGTTCACTGAGCTATCTTGCTGGCCCTCAAGTACACATTTTTAAAAAGGAAGAACGCTTATAGCGTTTTGCATGTGAGAGTGTGTCCTGTCTGAGAGGGGCCCAGCACATTGGGGAACATCAAGACTATGAGACTTAAGGAAGGTCTGATATGGATGCGTAAGGGCTTGGCATGGCCATTAGCTGTCTTGGAGGCTGTGATTATGTAGTCTTTATGGCATCTGCACTGAAATTTTGCTTGCTTCTAATTTTTATTACCAAGTAATTTGATTTTTTTTTTTTTTTTGTCTTTTTGAGACAGGGTCTCGCTATGCAGTTCAGGCTGGCTTTAAGCTCACTTTGTAGCTCAGGCTGGTCTCGAACTCACAACAATCCTCCTGCCTCAGCCTCCCGAGTGCTGGGATTACAGGCATGCACCACCACGCCCGGCCTGATATTTTTTTTAACTAATAAGAATAGTGTTGTAAATATCCTGGCACATTCGTATTTACTAACTTGTGTAATTATCTCCAGGATAAGTTTCTACAAGTAAAATTTTGGATAGGATAGTATTTGTATTCATGACTTTGGTTTTAAAATATCTTCTCAGAAAAGACTGAGTCACTTTACAGAACCAAAAGCAGTATGTAAAAGTTTCTTCACCAATGCTAACATGTAAATGCCTTGATCTTTGTGAGTTAAAGTAATGTACTCATCTCCTGAAACTTATAAAATGTGGCTATTCCCAAAGGCTCCATTGTGTAGTGTTACCATATTCCACAAGATGGTGCTAATTTTTTAAAAATACACAATTAAGACCTGACAGATGGTGTAACAAAGTACAGTCCCAGTCAGCTCCTTAAGAGTGATTATTTTGGGGTGTACTTACTCACTGAAGATTATTCCTTCATTTGAGGAGCCCTGTATTTTCCTAAATAGAATTAGATTATAAGACTGAATATCAAATTATCAGTATATCACAGACATAAACATCTAATTGATGCAGTGAGATAAACACATATCATAATAGATAAAGGGTTGTAAGAACATTGGCTTCTTTTTTTTTTTTTTTTTTTTTTTTTATTTTAGGGTTCACAGGGTGTTCAGGGTCTCACTACTAGATCAGACTCATAGTGATCTACCTGTTTATAGCTTCCCAAGAGCTGGGATTAGAAGAGTGCACCACCACTCCCAGTCTCAATTGCCTCGGTCTCAGTGCGCCCTGGGGGCAGGGCCTGCATGGCAGGCCCAGGGATCAAACTCCTGGCCCCTGTGCTTGATTGCAGGTGCTTTAATCTGCTGAGCTATTTGGCTGGCCCTTGGATTCCTTTTTTTAAGTTTTATTTTTATTAGTGCACATTTGTATTACATAGTGATTACTTACATCATAGAGTAAGTAGGTCCATGGAGATAACACATCTCTCATCTCTCACTGCCTTCCCATTTTGCATCTCCCTGTTTCCTGCTATCTGACTTTTATTTTACTCTTTATTATACTTTGAGTTTCTCAGATAGGAGAAACTGTTCAATATTTAAGCTATATGTTTGATTTATTTCACTTAACATAATGGTCTTCAACATGCATCTATTTTTCTACAAGTGACTCAGATTTATCTATTATGTTTATTTTTTATTTTTTTGTGGAACCGGGGATTGAACTCAGGCCCTTGTGCTTGTCAGCAAAGTGGTTATTCCACTGAGCCATCTCCCCAGTCCAGATTTATCTATTATGACAGTAACATTTTCTGTATCCATTTATCTGCTGATGGACATATAGGCTACTCCTAAGATTGAGCTGATATGAATTGTGCTGCTATAACATGGGTATAATATGTGTCACCGTAATGACGTCTGTAATGCTTTCAAGAATATACTGTACCAGGGCTGGTGAGATAGCTCAGTGGACTAAGCACCTGCTTAAGCAAGTGGAGGGATCGGGCGTGCTGGCCCTGCCCCCAGGTGCACAGAGTAGGTGACCAAGTCTGGGCATGGTGGTATGTGCCTGTGATCCCAGTGCTGGGGCAGCTGAAAACAGGAGGATCACTCTGAGTTCAAGCTGCGTAGTGAGACCATGCACAAAAAAGAAAAAAAAAAGAGAAAAAAAAAAGAATATACTATACCTAGAAGGGCAATTTCTAGTTTTAGTTTTGTGAGGAATCTCCATACTAATTTCCATAGCTACTGTACTTGTTTATATTCATACCAACAATGTAGGAACTTTTTCTTCCTCCTCCTCCTCTTCTTCCTCTTCTTCTCCTCTTCCTCTTCCTCCATACTAATTTCCATAGCTACTGTACTTGTTTATATTCATACCAGCAATGTAGGAACTTCTTCTTCCTCTTCCTCCTCCTCTCCCTTTCCTTCTCCCTCTCCTTCTCTTCCTCCTCCTTTTTTATTTTGTATCAAACTCAAGACCTAGTGTTTGCCATGCAGGCGCTTAAGCCATTGAGCCATCTCCCTCACCCCATGAGAGCTATTCCTTCTGGAGTAAGATGGAATCTCAGTGTTGCTTAACTTTCATTCTAGTAGCCAGAGTTCTTGAAATTTTGTCATGTGTTTGTTGGTCATTTCTCGTTGTTCTAGGTAATATATATCCATTTCAGTTGTCCATTTATTGATTGAGTTTCTCATTTTTCAGGATCTATTTCTTTTTAGTTCTTAGTGTATTTTAGATATTATTCTTCCGTCAAGGGCTAGCTGCCAAAAATTTTGGTCTATTTTGTAGGTTGATTCTTCTGTTGGTCATTTCCTTTGCTGCGCAGAAGCTTTTGCATTTGGTGTAGATCCATTTATTTATCACTGATACTATTTCTTGTGCAAATTGAGATTCTGTTCAGAATGTCCCTACCTATGCCTGTGTCTTCAAGAGTTTTACCCATTTTATCTTGCAGCAGATTATTTCTATTTTAACATTTAGATGTTTGATCTGTTTTGATTTCAGTTTAGTGCATGGTGAGATACGTGGGTATGGATTCAGTTCTCTATATGTGGGTAGGCAGGTTTCCCAGCACTGTTAGAAAAGCTGTCTTTCTTTCAGTGTATGTTTTGCCCCTTTGTCAACAACCAGATAACTGAATATACCTAAGGTTGTTTCTGCATCCTCTATTCTTGTCTTTTGATCCACATGCTTTTGTGTCACTACCATGCTGTTTTTATCACTGTTGCTTATAATATATCTTGACATCTGGGTAGTGATATCTCCTGCTATTTCTTGTTACCCAAGATTGCTTTGCTATTCTGGGTCTCTTCTGGTTTCATATGAAGTTTGGATCTGTTTTTTCTAGTTTTGTAAGGATTGCTGTCAATATTTTGATTAAAATTATGTTTTGGAAGTGTGTCTATTTTGACACTATTGGTTCTACCTATCCAGGGACAAGTGACATCTTTGTGTTTTCTGATATCTCCTTTGATGTTCTTTATCAGAGTGCCATAGTGTTCAATGTAGAGGTCCTTCATTTATTTGGTTAATTTTATTCCTAAATATTTAGCTTTCCCTTGATGCAATTTTTTTTTTCCCAGTACCGGGGATCAAACTTGGGAGGCAGGCACTTATGCTGCTGACCTATCTCCCTGGTTCTTTTCTTGATGCTATTTTGAATGGTATTGTTTTCCTAATTTCTTTCTTGGTGGGTTCATTATGATGTGCAGGAATGCTACTGATTTTTATTTGTTCATTCTGTATTTTGTACCTTGTTGAATTTTGTACCTCTCCTATTTTTTTTTTTTTTTTTGATCTTTCAATGGGTCATGTCATCTGCAAATAATGATAACTTGGCTTCTTCCTTTCCTGTATATAATCCTTTCATTTTTTTATCCTGCCTAATTGTTCTCAATAACTTTTTGACTATTATATTCAACAAAACTGGTGATAGTGGATTCCATTTCTTTTTCCAGGTTTTAGAAGGAAAACTTTTCAGTTTTCCCCCATTTAGTATGGTATAGGCAATAGTTTTTATTTGATTGAGATTTATACCTATTTTTTCAGTGTCTTTAAATTTTTGAATTGTCAGTGAAGTTGGATTTTGTCAAAGGTTTGTTGGATTTTGTCAAGATAATCATGTGATTTTTGTCTTTTCTGTTTATGTCATGAATCACATTTATTGATTTGAGTATGTTGAACCATCTGTGCCTTCTTGGGTTTCAGCCTGCTTGGTCATGATGATATATGATCTTTCTGATGAATTGTTGCATTGTATTTGTTGATGATTTTTACATCTGTGTTCACTGAAGAGATAGGCATGTAGTTGTCTTTTTTCATTGGATCCTAAGAAGGTTTTGGAGTTAGTGGAGTGCTAGGTTCTAGGAATGACTCTGAGAATACTTCTTTCATTTAGGTTTTTGTTAGAGTTTGAGGAGTATTGGTTTTAAATCTTTTTTCTGAACGTCTTGTAACATTTGGCTGTGAATCCATGTGGACCTGGGATTTTCTTGGTTGGCAGGTTTTTTTGGATTTGTTTCAGTTACAGTGCCTGCTATTGGCTAATTCAAGGTTTGCAAACCTTAACTCAAATTTGATAATTCATTGTTTTTTAAGGTATCTATGTAGCCATTTCTTGTGAATTCTGCAGCTTATTAGAGC
>PVKA01019624.1:0-41721 GCA_004027165.1 Ctenomys sociabilis
GCCTGACAAAGCACGGCCTACTGCCTCCTGGATCCGCCAACGCCCGCCAAGCTCCAGAGACTGGCCCAAGCCAGTACGGGCTACCTCAATCCTGGCCACACCTGCGCAGCCCCAGAGACTGGCCTGACACATCGCGGCCTACTCCAGCAGCCTCCTGGATCCGCCAACGCCCGCCAAGCTCCAGAGACTGGCCCAAGCCAGTGCGGACTACCTCGATCCTGGCGACGCCCACTCAGCCCCACACACTGGCCCCAGATGACCCAGATGACTCCAGCAGCCTCTTGGATCCCGGCCACGCCCTCCCAGGCCCAGAGACTGGCCTGACACAGCGCGGCCTATTCCAGCAGCCTCCTCGAACCACCAACGCCCGCCAAGCTCCAGAGACTGGCCCAAGCCAGTGCGGACTACCTCGATCCTGGCCACGCCCACCCAGCACCACACACTGACCCCAGATGACCTAGCTGACTCCAGCAGCCTCCTGGATCCTGGCCACACCCTCCCAGGCCCAGAGACTGGCCTCACACAGCCCAGCCAAGTCCAGCAGCCTCCCCATCCTGGCCACGCCCTCCCAGCCCCAGAGACCAGCCCCAGATGACGCAGCTGACTCCAGCAGCCTCCTGAATCCCGGCCACTCCCTCCCAGGCCCAGAGACTGGCCTGACACAGCTCGGCCTACTCCAGTAGCCTTCTCGATCTGCCAACACCCGCCAAGCTCCAGAGACCAGCCTGACACAGCACAGCCTACTCCAGCAGCCTCCTCGATTGGCCACACCCTCTCAGCTCCAGAGACCGGCCTGACACAGCGTGGCCTACTCCAGCAGCCTCCTCGATCTGCCAATGCCCTCCAAGCTCCAGAGACTGGCCTGACACAGCGAAGGTGACTCCAGCAGCCTCCTCGTTTTGCGTCCACCCGCTCAGCTCCAGAGACTGGCCCAAGCCAGTGCAGACTACCTCGATCCCAGCCACGCCCTCCCAGCCACAGAGACTGGCCTGACACAGCGCAGCTGAGTCCAGCAGCCTCCTGGATCACGGCCACACCCTCCAGCCCCAGGGACTGGCCTTAGACAGGGCGGCCTACTCCAGCAGCCTCCTCAATCTACCCATGCCCTCCCAGCTCCAGAGACCGGCCTGACACAGCGCAGCCTACTCCAGCAGCCTCCTGGATCCACCCACGGCTGCTCAGCTCCAGAGACTGGCCCAAGCCAGTGCAGAGTGCCTCGATTCCGCCCATGCCCACCCAGCCCCAGAGACCGGCCTTACACAGCGTGGCCTACTCCAGCAGCCTCCTCGATCGTCCATCCTTGCCCAGCTCCAGAGACTGGCCCAAGCCAGTGCGGACTACCTTGATCCCGCCCAGCCCCAGAGACCAGCCTGACACAGCTCAACAGACTCCAGCAGCCTCCTAGATCCCGCCCACACCCTCCCAGCCCTAGAGAGAGACAGCAGGGCCAACTCCAGCAGCCTACTCCATCCTGCCCACGCCGCCCAGCCAGAGACCGGCCTGCGACAGCAGCTGACTCCTGTGGCGTCCTGGATACTTCCCCAAGCTCTCCCAGTGAGTGGGCATTTGCACTACTCACCAGCCTTCCCAGATCAGTGAGTGTGTGGTGAGTCTGAGAGAGAGCCATTGGCTTCTTCCCATGCGCTACCCGGATCCCTGCCCCAAAGCCCTCAAAGCCAGTGACCGGCCTGAAACCTCAGGACACACTCACCAGCACCTCCCCGGATCCCCTGCCCTAAAGCCCGCTGAGTGAGTGGGAATTTCCCTGATTCCCTCTCATCAAAGTTCAGTGAGTGTAGAATTCCAGGCCCACCATGCCGGAGAGACATTTCCCAGGGATTCCCTGCCCTGCCACCCGCCCTCCCAGTGGCCCAGGGAGAGCTCCAGGCCCACTGTTCCAGAGAAACATTTCTCAGTGATTGCTGGTCCCACCCCATGGCCCCAGACCCAGTGCAGGTCAGCCTGGAGTGAGAACTCCAAACCTGCCATGCCAGAGGGACATTTCTCAGTGATCCCCAGTCCCACCCCAAGGCCCAAAACCCAGCGCAGCCGGGCCTGTGAGTGAGGGCTTCAGACCTGCTGCGCTGGAGGAACCTTTCCCAGCCTTCTCAGGTTCTGGACTGTAGACCCAGACCCAGCAAAGGCTGGCTGACCCAGTACAGCCTACCCAGTGAATAATATCCTTTTGGGAGCCCAGCAGCACCACTAAAGCCCAGACCCGTCATCCTACAGAGGGACCTGCCTGACACAGGACGGCTGACTCTGGCAATTTTCCAGATCCTCATCCAAAAGCCAGCCAAGACAGTGGGAATTTTTGTTACTAGCTCTGCATCCTAGTTCAGTTTGTGCTTGCCTGAACAGGGAACCAACAGAGGGGAACCACAGGAGCGGCAGCAAAAAGGAACTGAACAACAGCTAAATCCAGGACAGGCATACCTGGATAATCTCAAACTTAATATATTGGCACCCAAATCTCATAACAATGTAAGGTTATAGCTGCACCAAAGCTCTACACCAAAGGTCAAAGGTCAGTGCTATACAAAATGACAAAGACAAGGGGAAAAATGCAATCCCAGACCTCAAGTCCTCCAGTAAGTGCAGAGGACACTAGCTCAGCTGAAATGAATGAATTAACAGAAACAGGACTAAAGGAACAACAGTAGAAAGGTACAGAGGAAATCAGACGAGAATTAATTCCTCAAATAAAAAAAGAAATGTCTGAATACATAGCATCTGAAATAAAGAATTAAATGCAGAAACATTGGGGGGAAAAGCAATGGTCACACAGAACAAGTACAGAGAGCACTATTCCAGCTGAAACGTATGAATTAACAGTGTCTGAAGCAAAGAAACAACAGCAGAAAGGTCATGTGGAACTCAAAGCAGAAATAATTTATGAAATCAATAAAGAATTCTTTGAACAAAAAGAATTCTTTGAAATCATAGCATCTGAAATACAGAAACAAGTCCAGAAATATACGGAGGAATCCCAACTTGAAAGAAAATCTGCAAAAAAAAGAATTAATAATCAAATATAAAGAAGACATGGATAAAAAATAGAGGAAATCAGAAATACGATGGATTCCTTGAATGAGCAATACAGAAAAGAAACAGAACACATGAAACAGAGTCAAAGAGATATAGAAGAATTGAAAATATCAATCATGAGTCTACAAATCCTTTTGAGTGAAAGCAAAGACACCGTTTCGGATCTTGAAGATGCCAGTGCGGCTAGTGAAAAGATGAGAAAGGATCTCTTAAAAACAATGAGAATGCAAGAAAAAATCCATCACCTGGAAGGTAAGGCCAGGGTGAGCAATGTGAGAATAATTGGTATCAATGAGAATGAAGGAGTCGATACAAATGACATAAAAAGAATTTGGGGAGAAGTAATTGCAGAAAACTTCCACAATATGAGGAAACAATTCAACATTCAGGTCACTGAAGCATACACCAAATAACTTCATCACAAGTAGAAACACACTAAGACATATAAAAGCTAAGATCCCAGAAATCCAACACAAAAATAATATGCTGAAAGCTGCTAGAGAAAAGAAGCAGCTCACATTAAAAGGAAAACCCATCAGAATTACAGCCGACTTCTCTACACAAACACTGAAGGCGAGGAGAGCATGGAGCACAGTTCTTCAAGTGCTACACGAAAACAAATTCCATCCCAGACTATTATACCCTGAAAAACTCTCTCTCAAGTATGATGGAGAAGTGAAATACTTCCACGACAAAGAACAATTAAAGAAATTCATGATGACACAGCCATCCCTTCACAGGCTGCTGAAAGATGTTCTAGAGAGAGACCACAATGACCAGAACTCCATGAATAACAATGAAAGAAATGAACTAAACAGGACAGTTAAACAGAATACAAAGGTGTAAACAAAACCAGGTAAATATCATGACAAACATAAGTCAGCACATTTCAATTATAACCATCAATGTAAATGGACTCAATTATCCAATTAAGAGAAATAGACTGGCACGGTAGATTAGGAAACAATCCAACAATATCCTGTATACAAAAAAGACACATAACTCAAAAGGACATTCATATGGTCAAAGTCAAAGGATGGACATGCCCCAGCACCTCAGAAAAAAGCAGGAGTAGCAACTCTTTTCAGACAGTCTCAACTTCAAACGAAGAATGATCAAATGACACAAAGAAGGCCACTATATATTGGTCAGGGGAAAAATTCAAGAGCAAAAAGTAACACTCATAAATATATATGTACCAAACACAGGAGCACCCAACTATGTAAGACAAATTTTAAGGGACATGAAAAACAATGTCTAAGAACACAATATTAACAGGAGACTTTAACACATCATTATCTCAGAAAGATAGGTCAACCAGACAAAAAAATTAGCAAGGAAGTAGCAGAACTGAACAAGAGCTTGGAACAAATGGACCTGATGGACATATACAGAGTGTTCCACCCAACCACAGCTGAGTACGCAATTTTTTCATCTGCACACAGATTATTTTCCAAAATAGACCACATACTAGTCCAGAGGTCATGTGTAAGTATATGCAAGAAAATAGAAATTGTCCCATGCATATTGTCTGACCACAGTGCAATGAAACTGGAATTAAATGACAAAAGAAATCAGAAAAACCTGCTAAATTCATGGAAACTAAGCAACACCCTACTGAGCAATTAATGGGTCACAGAAGAAATTGAACAAGAAATTCAACAATATCTACAATTGAATGAAAATTCAAGTACAACTTACCAGAATTTATGGGATGCGAAGAAAGCAGTTCTTAGAGGGAAAATAATAGCTATGAACTCACACATAAGGAAAACAGAAAGGGAACAAATTAGCACCCTAATGTTGCACCTCCAACTACGAGAAAAAGAAGAGCAAATGAACCAGAGAGCGCAAAGATGGAAAGAAATCATAAACATTAGAGCAGAAATTAATTCAATTGAGATGAAGAAAACAGATCAAAGAATCCACATGTCAAAAAGTTGGTTCTTTGAAAAAATAAATAAAATTTATAAGACTCTAGCCAGCCTCATCAAAAAGAGGCAAGAGAAAGTTCAAGTATAAGTAATAAGGAATGGAAAGGATGAAATCACCACAGACCCAGTGAAAATTCAGAAGATTGTCAATAGTTACTGGGAGAATATTTAAGCTCACAGAATAGAAGACACAGAAGAAATGGACAGATTCCTCGAAAGGCACAAATTAGCAAAACTGAATCAAGAAGATATAACAACACTCTATAAACCAATAATGGCCAAAAAAACATGAAACATAATAAAAAACCTACCGACAAAGAAAAGTCCAGGTTCTGATTGCTTCACAGCTGAAGTCTACAAGAAATTTATAGAAGATATAATCCCCATACTCCACACACTGTTCAATGAACATGAAAAGGAAACAGTCTTCTCAAAATCATTTCTAGAGGCAAGCATAATACAGATTCCAAAACCAGGAAAAGACAAAACCAAAAAGGAGAACTACAGGCCAATCTCCATTATGAACATAGATGCAAAAATACTCAACAAAATCCTGTCAAATAGAATACAGCAAATAATCAAGAAGATCATATACCATGACCAGGTAGCATTCATCCCAGGGATGCAAGAATGGTTCAATATCCAAAATTCTATAAACGTAATACACTATATTGATAGACTGAAATCTAAAAACCACATGATCATCTCAATTGATGCAGAGAAAGCTTTTGACAAAATCCAACACTCATTCATGTTCAAGGTCCTGCAGAAAATTGGAATTGATGAACTCTACCTTAACTTGATAAGAGCTATCTATGACAACACAAAAGCTCATATAATCCTAAATGGGGAAAAACTGAAATCTTTCACTCTTAAATCAGGTATAAGACAAGGATGTCCTCTATAACCCCTCCTATTCAATATAGTCTTGGAATCCTTAGCAACAGCCATTAGAAAAGAGGGAGAAATAAAGGGAATAAGAATAGGTAAAGAAGTTAAATTATCACTATTTGCAGATGACATGATACTTTACTTGGAAGACCCCAAACATTCCACTAAGAAACTACTAGAACTGATAGGGAAATTCAGTAGCATAGCAGGATACAAAATCAATACTCAAAATTCAATAGCATTCCTCTACACAGATAACAAGCACACTGAAATGGAAACAATAGGAATAATACCTTTTACAATAGCACTGTGGAAAATGAAATACCTTGGGATTCACTTAACCAAGGAAGTCAAAGATCTTTTCATGGAAAATTACAACACCCTAAGAAAAGAGATTATAGAAGATTTCAGATAATGGAAAGATATTCCATGCTCCTGGATAGGAAGAACCAACATTGTGAAGATGGCCATACTCCCAAATTGTTGTACAGATTTAATACAAACCCTATCAAACTGCCACCAACATACCTCCCAGACCTAGAGAAGTCATTCCCAAAATTTATTTGGAACCAAAAACGACCTAGAATAGCAAAGGCAATCTTGGCCAATAAAGACAAGGCAGGAGGCATCACAATTCCTGACTTGAAATTATATTACAAAGCCACAGTGATAAAATCAACATGGTATTGGCAACAAAATAGATCAATGCAATAGATTAGAAGGTGCAGAAGCATCTATGTACACACTGAGTCATCTGATCTTCGACAAAGGGGCCAATCATACTTACTGGAAGAAGGATAGCCTCTTTAACAAAATGTGCTGGAAAACATGGCTTTCTACATGCCGAAACCTATGACTTGACCCAGCTCTATCAACATGCACTAAGTTCAAGTCAAAATGCATGAAGGATCGAAACATTAAAACAGAAACAATCTCCTGGAAGAGAATTTAGGAGGAAGGGTTGAAGACTTAGGGAAAGGTAAAGAGTTCCTGAACAAACATATATTCGCATGAGAAACACTTGAAAGAATCAACAACTGGGATCAACTCTTCTTAAGGAGCTTCTGCATGTCAAAAGAAATTGTCAACAGAGTGAAAAGACAACCCACAATCTTTGAAAAAATCTGAACTAATTCACAATCTGACAGAGGTCTGCTGTCTAGAATATATAAAAAACTAAGATATACCAGGGCCCTCAAACTTAAAGACCCAATTCAAAAATGGGCATGTGAGATGAATACACATTTCTCAGAGGATGAAATTAAAGAAGCAAATAAATATATGAAAAAATCCTCCACATTGCTAGTCATCCATGAAATGCAAATAAAAACAACACTGACATACCATCTCACTCCAGAAAGAATGGCTCTCATAAGGAAATCAACCAACAACAAATGTTGGAGAGGTTGTGGGGAAAAGGGAATACTTCTCTACTGCTCGTGGGAATGTAGACTGGTACAACCGTTTTGGATGTCAGTGTGGAGACTCCTCAAAAGAGTAGGACTAGACATCCTATTCAAGCCAGCTATTCCCCTACTGGGAATTTTCCCAGAGGAACTGAAAACATTGTATCATAGTGATATGTGTGTACCTATGTTTATAGCAGCACAATTTGTGATAGCAAAATCTTGGAAACAATCAAGATGTCCATCATATGAGGAATGGTTGAAAAAGATGTGATATTTCTATATAATGGAGTATTATTCAGCTATTAAGAATGATAAGCCTGAAGCTTTTATATTGAATTGGATGCCACTTGAATGTATACTCATAAGTGAAATAAACCAGACACACATGTGTAAATATCATATAGTCTCCCTAATATAAGAAACAAAAAGAAGAAATACAAATGGAAATGTACAATAACAACTAAAATCAATTGAGTCAGATAAGGCAAAGGGAATGGCATATGCTGCAGGATACTAATCAGCTTTTCTTCTGGATGGTTAGCAACCTAAATTTACAGATGAAAACTGGAGAAATAGAAGAGCCACAAGGCCAGCCAACATTTTGGCCCTAGCCTTTCACAGTCAGTGAAGACTCAGGACATAGGTGAACCTGTACTGCAACATCATGAAACTCAGGTGAGCTCCAGATTTTCTGAACAAGGAGATTATGGAGCCTCAGAGGAAAGAGATTGAAGTTCTATAGTGTGCCTGGGGAGAGTCACATGAAGAGAAAACTTTCTCTCAGGCTCTCACAGAGAGCAAACTGGTCAATCATTGGCTGTGACTCATCCACATGGATGACACATATAAAGGATCTACAAAATAAGTTATAGGACTAGAAGATAAACCCTGAGTGGACTTCACTGGCCTCATAGGAAACAAAAAGTACATTTGTTGGTATATAAAGTCTTGCTCTATCTATGTGTAACCATTCAGCAGAAAAGTATGAAAATGAGGTATACACCGCGGGGGCCATAATAAGTTGAGCTGTAAATGGTATGATGGACAACTTCTTCAGATAACTCACTATTGTTGTGGAATGCTGGACTGTGTTGGATTGTGTCATCCAGTTCAGGCACCTAAAATAACTGAATGACAGTTGAGTGCCCATCTTTGACAGGTGTAGACAAAGGAAGGGGTATAGAATGGAAGATTCACGATGTGTGTGCATAGACAGTACAGTTGGGATAGTTAACGCCATGCTTCTACATAATTCTGTGAGAGGCAAGATTTGCACTAATGATGATTGAATAGGATATTATGTTGGCTTCTAATACTATGGACAACCATTAAGAAAATAACAATGTAGAAAGTATTATTGAATCTTTGATGTAATTCAGGTATAAAAAATAAGATACACAAACAGCTACACTCTTAATTTACTGATAAGACATGCGCCATAACAATGTCTGTAAGTATAATATCATGTATGCGCCTTCTGTGATACTAAAACATTATGAAAACTTTTTGAAATGTATTAATTTATCAAATCCATCTTGTCAAGGTATCTTAAAACTGTCTCATTGATATTTGTACTTCAATAAAATAAAAATTAAAAAAAAACTTAGGACATTAAAAAATTATTCTAAAACAAAGAAAGAAATCAAGTCAACTACTTTGGAAGGGAAAAGTAACTACAGAAAGTTTACACCAAGCCGGGCATGGTGGCACATGCCTGTAATCCCAGAACTCGGGAGGCTGAGGCAGGAGGATTGTTGTGAGTTCGAGACCAGCCTGAGCTACAAAGTGAGCTTAAGGCCAGCCTGAACTGCATAGTGAGACCCTGTCTCAAAAAGACAAAAAAATAAATAAATAAATAAAATAAAAGAAGTTTACACCAATTACTGTACAAAATGTCAGTTCCTGAAATATTTCCTTGAGAGACTAGGAAGGAAGTCTGAAATTGTAGCCCTCAAAGAGACAAAAATTGGACGGGCGTGGTGGTGCAGGCCTGTAATCCCAGCACTCGGGAGGCTGAGGCAGGAGGATTGTTGTGAGTTCGAGACCAGCCTGAGCTACAAAGTGAGCTTAAGGCCAGCCTGAACCGCATAGTGAGACCCTGTCTCAAAAAGGCAAAAAAAAAAAAATAAATAAATAAATAAAATAAAAATAATAATAATAAATAAATAAATAAATAAAAAGAGACAAAAATTGGTTCTTAGAAGTAGAAAAAATGTGCATTTTATACGTAGGGAACTTACACATTTTATACATACAATATATTAATAGGCTTATGAATTTCTTTTTCCTTTCTGTTTTTTTTTTTTTTTTTTTTTTGGTTGTATGAGATCGAACTCAGGACCATACATTTGCCAGGAGAACACTTATTCCACTGACTTACCTTCCCAGCCCTGACATAGAAATTTCTATATTTCTTAAAGTTTTGTGGAGAGGGGGGAATTTTTTTCTGAAAAGGCTGTCTAAAATGGTCTCTTGGGGATTAATAACGCAAAATGGTTAAAGACCACTAGGCTACATAATAAAATAGACTGGGTGGGGACATGGGTATAGAGGTTGGGATTTTGTGAATTACCCACATAGACTATTTTGACTGACACAAGGAGAACAGGAGTCAGAAAGTTACCATAATAGTCAGTTCGAATCAGACAAGTCCCAAATATATGAAAGGAAGTTTTGGAATTTTCTCAGAGAACAGTTTTTCTAGTAGGTTCTTTGGAGGTTTGTAATACTACAGGGGACAGAGCTACCTCAAGGGAGACAGTGGGTGACAAGAGGATCCTCTGATGGGATTTCCAGCAGGAAATGACTTTGAGTTACACAATCATCATTAGTGCTGAGTCCATATTGGATCGATCCAACAGGAATTTATTTTGTAAAGAGTGCTAGAGGTTAAGAGAAGTCATTAAATGTTATCCTTGCAAATGGAAAGGAATAGAGCATCTGAAGTTGGTTAATGACTTCATTATTTAGTTTAAAAAGTAATTATGTACTCATACCAAAGAAACCATTAAACTATAAGCCAGTAGGAATTATAATTTAAAGGTTTCAGAGGAAGAAAACATTAAACTTCACAGTAAAACTGAAGTGTAAGTAGAAATAAACAGTCAATAAGAGACTCAAAATAGTATTGAACCTCAGCATTTAGGTGAGGATTTGATTATTATGCCAGCTGCTTATAGGAGGACCAAACCATTCACATCTTCCTCTCTGTGCCTTTACTAATAAATTACCCAAGCTCTCAAAGCAGAAAAAAATGTCATTTTCCATTATAACAATTAGTAGATCTCTCTCTTTCTCTCTCTCTCTCTCTCTCTCGCTCTCTCTCTCCCTCCCTCCTTCCCTCTCTCTCTCTGTCTCCCTTCCTCTCTCCCTCTCTGTCGCCTTCCAACCCTCCCTCTCTCCCATTGCTTTTGCAGTTTTCCTCTGCCTTAAACAGTTGCCTGTTGTCCTATGCCACTCTGCTTTAGATCCAGTTGCTTATAGGGTGAAACGTCTACAGATTGTGAGCTTAATAAACCTTTCCCTCCCTAAAAAACACGTAGAAAAATCAATTTTCCTTATTTATTCTTCAATATTTATATGGACTCTTTGTCTACAAAATTATTCCAACAAGCTACTTTAAATGCTTCCAAGTAAGAATTGAAAACTATACACACATGTTAAACATACTGGATATTAGGAGTTTTGAGACAATGTTTGTAATACCCAAAACTAAACAATAAAAACAACTCTAGTCCAATGATCACCGCAAAAGCAATTCATGATAAAGCACATTACAATGCAGTCTGTTTATCTAAAATTTGCAGAATTTAGACCAATAACATGTTAAACAACAGTTTTAAATGACTGGAGGACTCCCTGAGTAAAATAGGGTGTTATTATCTTTCCAAATAATTTACATAGATTTGAGGGGAATGGAAGTTATTCATTAGACAAAGAGAGAAGCATATTGGATGGAATTGATCCTTAAAATATGAACCAAGCAGGGCTTCAGTATGTGTGGATTAGACCCCCAAAGCAGAGTCCATAAATATGTATGCTTAAACTTGGAGGGATCTCTGAAAAAGGAAGTAAAGAACAGATTTTAAATGCATTATTGAGTGGAAATGGAAAGGAGGAAATGCTTTCTAAGTTGTTCTCATAATCAGACTGCTGTGACTGCACTTTGTTGATGACAGAATGTAAAGTAAAAATGGCACATAAGAGAAGATGATGAAATATTTCTATTCCTTATGACCACAGTCATCAATGTATTGAGCTGTGACCCAGTGAAAGTGTACATCGTAACAGTCAATTCTGAATAACATCCACAAGATGAAATCACAAGATCCTCTGAGGAAAAAAAACTACCCTTCTGTCTTGCAGATGAAATCTTCATAGCTCTTTCTAAAAATGAAATTCATTGTACGTGGATAGTTTGGACTATAGCTCAACATGAAGCACTGCAGAGCTAAGAGATGTGAAATCTTAACACCTTGTTACCTATAGGCTTGCTCTATATAGAGCATCAAACCTCATGCAGGGCTGGAGAGATAGCTCGGCAGGCTAAGTGTCTGCCCAGCAAGTGCAAGGATCTGGGTTGGATCCCCAGTCCCACATGTCCTGCCAGCCCTGAAGCCCCAGGTGCCCTTGCCAGCCACCAAAACTGGGTGTGTTAATGCACCCCTGTAATAATAATCCCAGCACCGAGGAGGCTGACACAAGAGGATCACAAGAATCTGAGCTGCTACCAACACCATGTGCTAAATATATAAGTAATTATCCAGGTAGAGCATCCAAGCAGCTGTCAGCATCACCTATTCCATGTGGACAGTATGTTAAAAGTGATCCTCAAAAAAGTCAGGGTTACTCCACATAATATGCAAAACAAGGACTTCTAGTTTAGAAAACTAAACACCCAGTTTTTACTGTTTTCTTCATTATGGAAATCCCCACAGTGAATTTTGCTAGAATAGAGCTCCATCATCTTGTATGAATTCCTACTAATGAATAATTTTCTTTGTGTGTAAACTACTCTCAAAAAACAAAAAGATCTAAAAAACTCAGACAATGTTTGGTTTTGAATACAAATATCTTTTGGTATTGGTTTATTATATGCAGCTCTTCAGATGAACCAGTACTCACAGTCCTACCCTGAATGTCAATTATTACCATGGCATTTCGAGGCAGAGAAACAATCCCAGTTCTTCTCCTAGGATTTATGATAACTAAATCTCTGATATTAATTTATTTTCTCTGTGCCTTTTCCAGTTAAAGTCAACTGTAGAATCAATTGCCGCTACATGGGTTCCAGTTATTTGATCTTTTTCTCTGCTGTTGACTATAAAATGCTAATACGTGACAGAAAGCAAAGGACAATACATAATTATAGAAACACCCTGCAAATTTGACTTTTCCCCAAGTGTTTACACATGCATCTTCTTTGTCACAATGACACTATAACAGAAAGGAGGGTGCTTCTGTGTTGAGCACCTAAAACTCAAGGTTAAGTCTTCCACAACTCTACTCATTCTCTCACAATTCCCTCCCACTCGGGCATTAATTTCTACTTGCTCCATTCTCAAAATGAGCTGAGAATCCAGCCTCTTCTTAGCCCTTGCATGAGCAACCAGCATCATCTCTGGTCTAGATTAGCCTCCAGATTGGCATCCTGGTTCCAAGTCACCTCTCCAGGAATTAACTGGAGCCATTATTTTAAAATGTACCCCAGACCTTATTGCTTTGCCTGGCACCCTGCTTGGGATCCTAAGGTAGTTAGGTCCCGAGGTAGAGTCAGAGCTGAAGGAAGAAGCCCTCACCAGGACTCACACCCTCCCTGGTCTTCTGTGGCTCTCACACCTCACCTCTTACTCCATTTTGCTTACCTTTCTGCAGCTCCCCTCATCTGAATCCTGTTCTTTAAACACACAAGACATGTTTCTGCTTCAGATATTTTATCCTCTTCCATAACATCCTTGTGTCAAATGTTTGTGTGCTTCCTCCCTCAGTTTTTTAAAAATTAATTTTATTGAGAAAGAAATAGCAAAGAGACAGTTTCAAAACAAGTTAGTAGGACAGTTATAATAATTAATACACTGCACATTGTCTTTGTAGCAGTTATTCATAGTACAAGATGCAGACATGATAGCTTCTCTAAACACTATAGTATCAGTTTTCAGTTCTCACCTTCTTAACACTTAACCACTTACTCTGTTAAAACCCCAACTCCATTAACACTCCATAGCTTTCCTCCATTCAGATTCTTTTTTTTTTTTAAAACTATGACAGTTATGATTTGTTTTCTGCTCTCAACTCCCCCTCCCTTAGTCCTCTATTAAGGTGAAAGAAGGAGGAGTTTCTGTTTGATATCTAACATACCAAAAACAGTTCCTGAAACACTCTAGGTTCTCAATAAACATCTGCTGAATAAAGTAAATGAATGGAAATATATGTGGTGTGTTCAATTGCATCTTTTATTTTTTCATTGCTGTTGCTGTAGTTTCTTTGTTTTGATTTTCTGGCTGAGTGAGATGAAATAGCACTGTTATGATCTGCGAGTGTTTTTACTTGGGATTGTTACAACATTCAGGAGCCAAGAAATAAATAAAGAAGCAATGGCTGTTCAATTCCCCAGTTCTCTAATCCTAGACAGCTCAGAATTTCCCCTGTGGTCTTGAAGTTAGTCATGACCCTTGCACCAGATAGCGTCAGAACAGCTCTCATCTGTCCTAGGCAATAATGTGAGGGCTGAATGGAATGAAAACCAGTAGGAGCTCAGAAGGTTTTATTAAGTTTAGAAGTCAAAAAGAGAAAGGAAGTTTCCTGATGGCAAAAACACATTGTTCACCACATGCCAAGAAACAATTAGAGATGTTTCTGGTCAAATGGCTGTGCCTTTCTGTTGACACAGCCCACTCCCCACTCCCAGTGTCACAGCCATGCAAAGATGGGGCTGGTACCTACAGCCAAAGGCCTGAGAATGTGGGCTAATTGTACATCTTGCCATTCCAAACTGACAGCAGTGCAGTCTTGTGTAGTATAACACTTCAAAAAAAGAAGTTAAAATAGATACTATCATGTTTATTTAAAGGACTCTGGGCACTGTGCATTCTAATTAACATGGAGACTGTATTTTCATTTTCTCCAACTATTCTTATCTCTTGAATATACCAAAATGAAAATTTCCAGTGAGTTCTCTCTATTGATTTTTTTTCTTAATGCTCAATAAGAAAAATGATCGTGTGCCTGATGGAAAGACATGATTGTCTCAAATCAGCTTTCTTGCTGAAATAATGTTTATTGTCTAAAAATATCTTCTACTACTTAGAAAATACAATAAAAACATTTTTAGTGCTTCCCCAAAAAAAGAAAGGAATACAAAATGACTTAAATATATGAAAATACACCATTTTTCAATTTCTTAAAAATTATTTTGCATACGGTCTCACTACAATTATTCATTTTAATAAAAATGTAAATTAAAACTACACTGAGGCACCAGATTGGACAGAACTTCAAAGTTGGAAAATATACTTTGTATTGAAACTATAAAACAGATAGCACACAGTCACACAACTCCTATGGAAGAAAGCTTGGCAATGTCTAGCAAACTTGCATATATATTTACTTTTCGATCCAGCAATCTCACTGCTGGGAATCTATCCCAAGGATATGCTGGCAAAAATACAAAAAAGACATATGTACAAATCTATTCATTGCAGCACTATTTGTAATACCAAGACTGGAAGTAGCCTAAATGTTAATCAGTAAAAAATTGATTAAATATTTTCCATGATTTTATTGAGAAACAATTAGCAGTGAGACAGTTTCAAATCAAATTGGTAGGACAGTTTCAATAATTAACAAATTGCATACTGCCTTCCTAGTGGTTATTTGGTATACAACATGCAGAGATTGTATCCTATTTACAAACACTATTAGAACAGATTCCTCTATTCACTGAACTAAGAGAATGTAGCTGTAGACCTATCCTAACGATTTTATATATGTTATATCCTTCAAGTATATTCACCAAGAATGAGCTGGTTGGTTCTACAAAGCTATAAAAAGCAGTGAAAATAACCTCTATGCAGAGTAATCTCCAAAATATGTTATGGTAAACAACAGTTTAGAACACTTTTTAAAACCTCTTGTTTGTATGAGAAGGGAAAGATACAAATGTGAATGTGTGTTATAAAAAGAAATACAAATGAACCTTAATATATAAAAAATGAAACAAAGAAAGAAAGCACCTGCCTTGTCTACCTATTCCTTGACAGCAAACACTTCCTTTAAAGTGACCACAGGTGACAAATTGTGCATCAAAGTACTAGCATCTCTTTCTTTCTTGTGCGTGGGACCCTCATCATCTTGAACTCATTGTGGAACCAGAAAGTAGGCAGATCCCAGTTTCCATCAGGATCTTTTGTTTGCAGTAATTGTGGATGTCAAGTGTCGTGCTAATTTATTTCCAACTGGCCCATACCAGAAACCAGGGTAGCTGCTTCATGAAGACAAGAGCCACTTCAGAAGAAATATGAAATTGTTTACACAAACTGTGTGAGTACATGAAAAGCAGGATCAGATATTGCCAGACCAAGGGAAAAATCCCTCATGCTATGTGCCTATCAACCACTAAAATTCCACCACTACGTGTTTACTGATATGCATGATAGAAATGAAATATCACAACCTTTGCTATCACATGTGGAGAATGCTCTCATCACAGGTAGCTGAGTCTTTGTGCTAATTCCATGTGCCTCAGTTTCTGCTCCGATCCCTAATTTGGTATATAGGTGTTATGTGATTGACATTTGGGAGTCTGACCATAATGGTCATTAAAAACTCATAAATACAAGTTTTTGTGTGCTCTCAGGCACATGTATGAGGGCATGTGAGTATGTCTACATGTGAATATGTGTGTGTGCACCTTAAGATTTAACTTTATAGGTTTACCCCTCTGGAAAAACACCTATGAGTGTTACAACGTACTGAAATGCTTCCGCAAGTCAAGTAATCATATACTTCACAAACCATGTTAATGTTTGTTCTTCTAAGTGGTATATTCACAGTGGACATGGTATGTGTCTGTGTTGCATGGCTTTGTGATTATTATTCCTACAGTCAACAAATCTGTAAGTGTGTATTAAGTATGGGGTTGTGTGTGTGTGTGTTTGTGTGTGTGTGTGTGTGCAGGATCTCGCTATACGGTTTTTAACTCATAGTGATCCTCCTGTTTTCAGTCTTCCTAGTGCTGGGATAAGAGGCAAGCACCATGATGCCCAAAGTCTTTTTCTGGCTCAGTGCACCTGGGGGCAGGCCTGGTGTGGCATGTGGCATCAGCAATTGAACCCCAGTCCTTGGGCTTGCTTATGCAGGCTCTTAGTCTACTGAGCTATCTCGCTGGCCTTACTTTGTCTTAATATGAATACTCTGGGGCCTCTGTTGAGGTGTAGATGAAAACAACTACATGGGCCATTTTTGTTTATTTCCATGTTTGTACATGTATTTACATCCTAGATATGCAGACAAGTGACATGCCTTTACCAAGCTGCCAATTACACTGTATATCTTATTGCAGCAGGTTTCTTTGCAGTGATGTTGAAGAGGGATGCTCATAGGACTCATCTACTTCCTATTTAAAAAATAATGCTGTTAATGTTTCATTACTAAGAATGATATTTGATGTGCATTATTGCTTTAACCCCAGTGGGAAGTTGATAGAAATAGTGTTCTTTTGCATTTGGTGGGAAGTATTGTGATTGCTGTGGTTTAATTCTGGCTGGCTGATTTACTGCATGTCTTTTATTAGTGAGTCTTTTGTGAAAATTATCCTTTCATGCTTCCAATGCTCGGGTATTATTTTAAATAATACAACAAACCTCTCTCAAATGATGAACAAACTTCTTGTGTTGCAATTGAGCACAATTAAGTCAAGATGCATTATCTTTTTTTTTTTCAGTCATGGTTGGCTTTTTTTTTCCTTTTAGGGCAGAACTGGGGATTGAACTCAGGCCCTTGCATTTATTCTACTGAGTCATCTCCATGGCCCTCATGGTTGGCTTTGTTTTTCTATAAATGTTCTTGAATATTTTCCATGAATGTAACTAAATGATGTGGCCTAGTCATTTTGCTAGGACATGTATCACTGGTAAAGAGTAACTTTAGCAATGTTAATGTTTTTCTACTTCTTCAGTTTTCAAAGTTATATTTTCCCTTGGGATTCTATATACCTAATCTGAAGTTTCAAATTATAAGCATAACCTTATCATCTTACCCATTGTGTTTTGTGTAACTGCAAGCATGCTACCTTCTGTGGATTGTCTGTGCCTTCTCTCTAGTTTTGTCCACTCATGCTTCCACAGGTTTTATCGCTGTCCCATTTACAAAACACTGACATTGACATTTTTTGTTGAACTGTATCTCTTTTGCTACCAGTTCAACTTAATGTGTGCCTTTAATTTATTTTTCCCTGACTACATGGAAAGACTCAGGATAGTTTTTACTAAGAAAATGGTCAATCACCAGTTCTTTCATCTACCATCAGATTTTTTATAATTTTCATCCTTGAATACAATGGATAGGCTAGCATCCAATGTATTCTCTTGTTAGGGAGAGCTCTGAGGCTTGTCACCACCCATGTTTTGACCGATTTCATCATATCTGTCTAATGGATGCAACTGTTGGAATACTTTATGGCTAAAAATGAGAAAATTGTATCACAGAAGTAAAGGAATTTTTATTATAAACATATTTGAACCCCACTTAAGAGTGTGGCGTGTGGTGTGCAAGGAACAGAAAGGACACTGACTTTTCAGTCATT
This sequence comes from Ctenomys sociabilis, assembly GCA_004027165.1. Classification (NCBI taxonomy): domain Eukaryota; kingdom Metazoa; phylum Chordata; class Mammalia; order Rodentia; family Ctenomyidae; genus Ctenomys; species Ctenomys sociabilis. The sequence goes on from PVKA01019624.1 coordinate 18,084, forward strand.
CGTGTCTGTATTCAAACCCAGGTTCTGTCACTTGGCCTCTGTGATGGATGTGAGTCCTTAAACTCTCTGGGCTTGCGCTGTCTATGGGGCACAGTGGTGCTATTCACCAAGGGTTCCCATGGTCCTTTGTTCCAGGCCCAGGTAGAATGCCAGTTCCCAATTGCCTTTGAGTGGATTGTGTGTGTGAGGGACTAACTCTGGCCAAGCAACTGTGCACATCACGTGCTATTCCTAGACCAGAGCATGGGCTTATCAGTTTTGACATGTTCTTCGGCTTTCTTCCCTCTCACACAGTAAGTGACTGATTACATTCTAGACACTGGCTGTTCCATATGTTTGAGTGGCCTAATTATTCCATCGGGAGAAACTCAATGTCCCAACATCTACCACCCCATGCAGGATTGTCACATCCCCTGGACATGCTGGTAGAGTGTGCATTAAGCCACCCTCTTATGGGATTTGCCTATAGCTGAGGTACAACCCAACCCCTCCTGACTCATATGTAAATTAAGTGAAAACTTTCTCAGACTTGTTTTGATGGGGATATGGGATACACTACATGGCAAATTTGTCACTGTGCTTGCCATACAACAGGGACTCAAATAATAGTAGCTGTAGTTATTTAACTATAGTAAGGCAGGTTTTTAAAAACTGGATTATTCCAATAAAATGAACAGTAATCAATCCTGCTCATACCAACAGAAAAGTTGGGACCTGTGCTTAACAGTGAGGCACTTCCTGATTCCTGATGTCTTAATTGGTTTGATTATTTTTGCCCCATAATAGGAGAAATATATATATATATAATCAGTATGCATGTGAAATCACCTGAAAGTATTATTTTGTGCATTATAAATATATACAATTTTGCCGGGCGTGGTGGCGCAGGCCTGTAATCCCAGCACTCGGGAGGCTGAGGCAGGAGGATTGTTGTGAGTTCGAGACCAGCCTGAGCTACAAAGTGAGCTTAAGGCCAGCCTGAACTGCATAGTGAGACCCTGTCTCAAAAAAGACAAAAAAAAAAATAAATATATACAATTTTTATCTGTATTTAAAAATTAATAAAAGTATACACATTAGGACTTTGTTCACAAGAAAAGAGGCTATGTGAAGGCAAAATATAAGGGTATCTACTGTCAAACCAGAAAAAAACAGGAAGAAAAACAAAATTATGCTTAGAATATACTTTGAAAAACAAAACATGATTTGTCAAAACTTATGAAGTGTAGTTTAGCTACATGAAAATATGTATGTGTAAATGCTTGCACTGAAGAAATGCAGTTTCACACCAATAACCAGAACTTCAACCTGTAAAATTTATAAAATGATAAACAATTTAAATAAAAGAAGTCTGAAGGAAGATTGAGGTAAAGTTATAGTGGAAGCAAATGAGACTGAATAAAATATTAATGAAACTTATATTTGAATCATTGAAAAAATATATCTTTAAAGACCTGACAGAACTTTAGCTGGACTGATGAAGAAAGAAAACTAAAGATTGAGGTTGTTAAAATCTGGAATAAGAGAGGAGGCATTATTCCTAAACTTACTGATATAAAATATTATAAAGTAATACTACAAGGAACTTCATGAAACCACGTAATACAAGATATATGAAATATGTACCAATATTGTTTAGACCAGATATATTGTCTGTATCTTGTCCTCTTAACAACTACTATAAAGACAACAAAATGGAATGCATTAATTATTATAAACATCCTACTAACTGGTTTTGAAACTGTGTCATTACTATTTTATCTTTTTTCTCATTGAAATGAACAGAAATTATAAGAAAAATAATTATAAGGGCAAGGATTATTGCACCTACTGCACAGAACCTGATGTATCATTAGAGCAAATGATGCCTCTAAGCAAAGACAAAGGCAAGGTACCTAGTAGTGTGCTGTATTTTCTGCATACAATGCTATGCTAACTGTGGCAAATAACCAGTTCATTTACTAAAGAAGATACTTGGAACCTTGAGGTGTCAGTGCTTTCAGATCTACAGCTGATTGCAGAAAAAAAGGATGCAGCATAGCAATGGCATTATTTATATACACTATAGCCAAGAGCCATCCATTTGAGCCATCCTCAATGAGGGATCTAGAGTGACTAGATATGAACTGCAATTATCCTTCCTCTCTATGAATATTGTGACTAGAAGCACTTTTTTGAATCAGGAATCATAGACTGAGTCAGAGAGGTGAGGTTCTGTCTGGGTCTCTAGTTCATTGTTCGTTACACAGGCATATTCTTCCTGAATATCCACTTGTAACAACAGAGCCCCTTGGAAGAAAGGTTCATCTACACCAGGTGCAAATGATTGCTACAAATTTCATCAACATAGCTAACAAGCTGGTATAAATCTCTAGTTATGAATATGGTTATTGCACTCTTTATTCAGCATTTAGAGTAGGCTTACATAATGTGGCACATTTTTTTTTTTCGTAAAACAGTTCAGAAAAATCTTGCCTGAGATGACCTTGGCAAAATAATATCCATTTTACCTTTCTTCTTATAATATGAATAAAGTTAATTACAGTTACTTTTTATCATGAGGATGAGGAACTTCTCACAAGGTCCTACAATATACATGTAATCTGTTACTCAGATTTTCAATATTCTTTCTATTTATTATTTTAAAATTGTTTTGATACAAGGTCTTGCGATGTAGTTCACACTCACAGTGATCCACCCTAGTGCTGGGATTACAGGTGTGCGCCAGTAACCACACCCAGTCCCAGGGTAGGCTTGGCATTTGGTACTTGGATTCAAACAGGGGACCTTGTGCTTGCAAGGAAGGTGCTTAGATTGCCGAGGTATCTCCCCAGTCCAACTTTCCAATATTCTAAATATTATCTGAAATAAATCAACTCACAAGAAGGAAAGTTTATTTTTATTCATAATCATAGTTTTGGAAGTTTCAGTCCATGATTGGTTGGTCTTGTTTCTTTGTTTCTGTGGTGATGGTAGAACTTTATAAAAGTGCATGCATGACAGAGGAAGCCAATTGTTTTATGATATGGTGCAGAAGAGAAAGAGGGACATAAAAAGGCAAGAAACTAAGCATCTTTTTCAAGGGAATGCAACCAATGACTGGAAGACATCTTACTAGACCATTTTCCAGTAGTGTAACTCTATAGAATAAGAATTTGACACACAGGCCTTGGGGAACATACTAGATCCACACTATAGCATGTAGCTGACAGAGGCAAGGAAACAGCAGAAACATGTGTTGAAAAATGTTTAACCAAACTGCATATATAATATCTGTGCCTTAGGGGGATATAAATAAAGGACTGTTTTGTTGTGAAAAAATATATATGTATATACAAGATAGTAAGGATAGCTATACAGCCACTTTCTCTTAGTTCATTGAGAAGAAAGATTTGTCCTAACACTGTTTAGATATCATTTCTGCATCTTGTCCTCTGAATAACTACTATGAAGTCATCAATATGAAATGTTATTAATTATTGTAACTGTCCACTAACCTGTTTTGAAACTGTTTCACTGCTATTTTTTCTTATTAAAAAAATAAAAAATAATATATTTGTGCCTTCATGACTTACCCAGGCCCAATATTTTAAAGCCATTTGCAATTAATGGTAGAAAGCTAGTGCCCATACCAAACATTAGTATTCATCAGAATAGATAGAAACACACTCATAATGTGTAGCTCATTTGTGAAGAAAATTAATATATCATGAGCACTTGTTAAATCTCTACTAACGTTCAATAGCAAGCCAAGCTCAATGGTTTTGCCCACAAACTACTCTAGGACTGAGTAATCAAGTACTGCTATTGGAGCTTTCCAAGATTTTAGTCTAATTTTTCTATTGGAAATCTTTCCAATATTTCCATTAAAGCCTCTATGTCAAAAATTCACACAATACTGTTGGACTTGCAGAATAAACAGCATGTAATGTCAGAGAAGCTTGAGCTACAAGTGTGGACATACTATGAATCTTTTTTTTTTTTTTTTTTTTTTTGTACTTGGTACCATTCAGAACTGGAAGCCATGTGGAGTCAAAGCACAAAACCAAAAATGATATATGTTGCTTCTAAACCCCAAGGCCCTATTTCTGTCATGCTAAGTGGAGCATGACAATATGCAGGTACACATTTAATGGCAGCTCCTCTAGTGCTGCCCCTGATCTTTTGGATTCCCACACTGACGGTCATGCTTTTGTTTCTTTGTGAGTGTGTGCTCCTGAAAACCTATATAGAACCTTCTACTATGACTGTTTAGAGATCAGCCCCCAGAATTAGCTAGTTCCAAGTTGCAAAACCTGTCTTCCTAAAGTTGAGAAGTTACACATAAGACAGTCCAGGATCATTTCTTGCTTCTGCTGAGAATGTATTCTTTCTTAATGGCAACTTTCCTGTCCTAGCTTGCCACAACTGAACAATAGTAGTCCCTGTCCAGCCTGTAATGGTAATGACTCCCTAATCCTTTTGGAGCTGTAAATAAACTTGACTAAACGGTTTAATTATTTGAGGTTATCTGTGTAGACTGAGGCTAAACTTGGAGAATTTGTGGTTTATAACTTAATAATTATTATTTGCACTTTTACTAAGGGTAAATACTTGTGTTGGTCACTAGAAATATATGTGTGAAATGGATAGGCTATTTCTTAGGATGCAAAGGGTTCAATGTAGTATTTCTCAAAAATAATTTTGCCACAAACTCCAGTCAAAAATAGTTATGTCATTTTTGATATACATATATCCATACATGCACAACTAAAACATATTTCATAAAATAATATTCATTTTACTTGTAATATTATTTGATCTTTCTTATTTGGCTCTGTTTGACTATATTGTATCCTACTGCATCATAAAAGGTGTAAGTCTTAGACCAGTGAATTTATTTATTTTTATTTATTTTTTTTGGCAGAACTGGGGATTGAACCCAGTGAATTGATTTAAGATTAACATCGCACAAGAGAATAACTGTATTTTGATAAACATGGGTCTACTTTATAATCTATGATGTACATCTTACATAATTAATGTAAATATATCATGTGAAGGTGAGAGTGGGGAACCTGGAAAGTCATTCTTAAGCAGGGGTTCCTCAGACTTCTCCAGGTTTCTTTAGATGCTTTAGGATTTTTTTTGTAGAACCTGGGATTTAATTCAGGCCCTTGCACTTGCCAGGCAATCAGATCTATAGATCTATCTCCCTGGCCCACCTTGGGATCTTGTTAAAATGAAGTTTCTAATTCAGTAGGTCTGAGATAGAGCCTGGAGTACATTTTTAATTTCCAATTAGCTGTCACTTACTGCTGATGCAGCTGCTCTGTGGACATGTTCACCCGTAAGGATTTAAAATTAAACTGTGTTGATGGGTCTGGTAAGCTGATAAGATAGGGCCTAATGATAGTTTCCTGGAAAGAAAAGTTTGCAAACAAGATAATAATACATGAGAACACAGCCATTGTCATTGTCTGTATTTTTGAAACTATTTAGGTTTGTGAAAACACACACTCACATCAACAACATATACATAAATGATCATTTTTCTGAAAAAAGATTTGGAAGATTTTTAGTAGGGCTCAAGAAGCACTAGGGTGACACCCACTGGTAACTGGTGGCAGTAACTCCTAAGTGATGAGAGGAATTTATCCACTTTTGTTGGGGCCAAAGATGGTGAACATCAGCTCACTAGTTGGCCATGGGTGTCACCACTGTAAATCCCTAGCAGGAGACAATGAGCAGGAGACAATGCAAGGCTTACTAGAAGTATCATTGTGCCTAGTAGATACGGAAATATGCAGGACAGAAAGGCATCTACTTTTGGCTGTCAGAACTTAGTCATGGGTCCAAGCAAGACTTCCTTCATCCCTTTCTCAAATGTCTGATTTCAACCATGATTATTCTAGTTCTAAGTAGCTGCTCCTCCCAAGTGCTTGTTGTACATTACTCTGTACCACAACTCATAGTTAGCATTCCATTTTATCCACTAGACAATTCTGTAAAACAACTACAATCATTTCAAGATGACAATACTGATCCTTACAGCAATAGATCTGAGTCCTTTAGCTATGAGCACAAGAGGAAATGTGACTTTTGCTTGTTTTCTGTCTGACAACAAGAATTGTGTCTTTATTGCCCACAAAGCTTTCTCAACAGTGTACTTTTTTGCTGACTTTTCCTTTTTAAAATTAGAATTATGGCAAATGTAATCCATATTCACTGTGGGGCAAGTGGAGATTCTCTTTAAAACAAACAAACAAACAAAAAGATCAGTTGGGCAGAAAACAAGAAAAGCTCAAATAATATAATAAAATAAAGACAAGGCAGCTTGGTATGGTGGCACACATCTGTAATCTCCACTCTTGGAAGCTGAGGGAGGATGATAATAACTTTGAGCCTAGCTATTAGAAGCTTAATCACTTAGGTAGAACTTGTCTCAAAATAAAAAAAACAATAAAAAGGCTAAGGTTGGGGCTAGGGATATGGCTCAGTGGAATAAGTGCTTCCCTGGAAAGCCCAAGGACCTGAGTTCAATCCCCAGTTCCATCAAAAAAAAAAAAAAAGACTGAAGTTATAGCTCACTGCAGAGATCTTGGTTCAGTCCAAGTGCTGAAAAAAAAAAAAGCTCACACAGAGAAAAGCCATAGGACAACTGCGCAAAAGGGCAAATAGTGCCACTGGTCTAGATACATCTAAGGAAAACCCAATGTGGGAACACCAGAAGAGGAATGGCATAGAATTACTTAAGTACAGGCATTCAGTCACATTTTAAAGTATGAACGAGACCTTGTCTGAGTCACTGTGTAGGAATAACTATCGCCTAATTTTTAGTGTCTACTTATTCAGAGTCTTGTGCCCAATTGCATTATAGAAGCATAGTTACAATTATATAAACGTGAGCTGATACTATATATATGTGGCTTTGCACACTGCATTTTTATTATTATTTTACAACATACCAAGAACACCTCTTCCATGCACATGGGGAAAAAATACAGTATTAAAGACAAAGCACTGTAGGTGGAAAGAAGAGTGACGCCTGGAGCAAAGTATCAGCTTAAGATTAACCACGGGGCCTGGCATGTATCTACCAAGGGAAGCAGGGCCAGCAGTATTCTCAACAGATAAGTCAGAAGAAAGCCAAGTCATTAAAGGTATGGGATATCAGGCAAACCTCTTTGGCCTTTGCCTCCACCTCTCATTCCCCTGATACCCCTTGGGCTCCTTGGGGGATATGCATCCAATAGCTCTCTTTGCATCCAATAATAATTATTTATCCTCTGTTTTTTCTTCATCTCTTCCTGGTTCCTTGACATATCTGCAAATTCTCGCATCATCTCCTCCCTGCTAAAATGGGTATCTTGTATATTCTCCTGAGAATCTTTAGGGGAATCCTCAGTTTCCCTATCAGTTTTTCTTTTTGCTTTGCGGGGCACATAGCCTTCATCTAGGTGCTTCTCAGTGGGCAACTGCTTGCTCAGTGGCTGCTCCTGGCATCCTACTATGCCTTCACTCTGGGGGTTGCCCTCATCTAACTTGCTCTGCACTTCAGGCTTGCCTTCATCTTCCCCTTGTCCCCCAACATCTGCCTTTCCGTCACCCTTTAGCTTCCCCTCAAGTGCTGGCCTCCTCTCATGGTCAAGCTTGTCTTTCTTGTTGGTCTTCCCTTCATCTTCAGGCTCTACTTTGTCTTCTACTTTTCTCTCCTTTTCTGGTGTTCCTTCATTTTCACTGCAGAGTTTTTTCATGGCAGGATTTCCCCTTCTGTTTCTGTCCTAGAAGTTAAGAGTGGAGGGCGATGGAGACAAAGAGGAGACAGGGGAAACTGAGGACACAGAGATAGAACGCTGGTTCAAAACAGACTTACATCTCCCTCATGACGATTCTTTTAAGTTGGTCCAACCTCCAAGTGTGCCTTCTGCCCCCATTCACCCCATATTCCTCCACAAACCAGAGCCTCACATTCTACCTGGGCCTTGGGGTGGCCGGAGGCAGTTCCCTCTGCACTCTCATCCCTCTGCATCCCTGTGCAGACTATTGCCCTTCCACTGACCTGAGAGGATCCTGAACAGTTGCTCCTTTTAAGTCCTCACAGAGCGCTGGCCACAGCAGAAGCGCAGATCTGCAGGCACAGGGCATAGGGACAGAGGCTGCACACTCAGTAAGCTCAAAGGGACTCGGGTCACTTTTCTAAGTCTGGTCCTCCCTCACAGCTATTTTCTTCCATCACCCCCACTCTCCGCACCCCAGTCGCCATTTCTTTTTAGATCTGTCCACAAAACCAGAGTGCTTATCAAACTGCATTTGGGTGAAAGCAGACAACTTGCCCCTCCCCTGCGCCCATTTTGCCCAGGTCCATTTGCCCTCAAAGGTGTAGAGTGTAAAAAAAGGGTTATTTCTATAATGAGTTTAGGTTTCATTGTCGCACTGCAGGACATTTCCCTCCTCTGCTTATTCTAAAATGAATGGGGGGGGGCTGCTCCCATAAAAGCAGAGGACTGCTGTGGGGTACTTCCTCTTTTTCTCTTTCCAATCCCCCTTCCAGGCTCAAATTACGCCCTCTCCCAACCAATCAGGCTGATTCAGTTTACCGCCCCCTCCCAGTTGTAGGATACGGCTGCTCCCCACCTCCATTCACTTCTGCTCAGGGTCTGCGGGAAGTGCCTCCACCTTCACACTGACCTGCAAAAAGCCGAAGACAGACCTGAGCCTCCTCAGGCTCCCAGCAGCCCAGGCAGCTCAGGGAACTATTTCTGAGTGGGCGTCGGTTCCAGGACCAAACTGCAGGGCTAGCAGGAGCGGGGAACTGCTCCCACGTAGTCGCTAAGTGAGTCACATGAGCTCTGCGTCACCGGATCTTGATATTCCCCACACCCACTTCTGTGTCGCACCTATCCTGTGGGAATTTGGGACCTTCGTATAGTCGGAGTATGATAAAGGGGAGTGGCATCACTAAACAGATGAAAAAGATAGACGAAGAAGATACCTGGAGCATCTCCCAGCACCTTTCCTCAGCATCTCTCTCAGACGACCATTTCCACTGTAACAGCAGTTCTTAGGTGAAGCCCCATAATTGCCAACAGCACTCAGCCTTTGAATCGCATAACCACTTTTAAACTGAGCTCCAATTCCTGAACTTAGTTGTGGTGCCTACTTGGAACCAGAGCAGATACCCCAAGAAGCAGTGTTCTCAGGTGTTCTATCTCAGCTCCTTGGGATCACATATTTTTCTCGCCCTGGGTGATCTCCTTCATTTCTCTCCAAACACCAATGATTCTTTATATCTACACCATTCCCTCTCCAAATCTCAGGCCTTCCTTGTCAACTATCTGTGGGGCATCACTGCCTGAATGACTTTTAGGGACCTAAAACTTTGGCCTTTCTCTGCACTTGAAACTTACCCTACAACATTTGACCTGTTTTCATGGAGAGAGAATATGAAACAGCTATGGTAAAATCATTGAAGCATGTTTGAAGGTGGACTTCAGATGAACAGAATCATAATCTTGCTTCAAGGCATACACTTCTGAGTCTCCCTTGTCTCATCCTCTTTTCTTTCCTTCCCTTCCCTATTTCCCGTGTTTTTCTTTTCCTTTCACATCATCCAACCCCAAACCTAAAAAATCAGCAACATTGTAGTTTATGTAGTGTAATGGTAATATATCTATCAAGCTACTTATGTGTATATGCATACAAACACAGATACACATGTATACACATGAAAATACATATATACACATATATGTGGATTTTCTGTGTACCCATATATATGTGTGTATGTGAGCACAATGGATTTGTGTCTATAAATACAAGATAACAAATTCTATTTTGATTTACCAAAAGCATTTGATTTCACAATTATGAATTACGTGTGCAGCACCAACAATACTAATTTTACTTCATTATATTGCTGTTTATGTAATAATAATTTATCTTCTTAATATATCAACAAACTGTATTCAGGTTGTCATCACATAACAAATAAATTTATCTGTAGAGTAATGTTGAACTTTTTGACTCATTTCATAGTGATGTTCATTACAAAATTTGGCATTAGTATAAACTTCCCTGAAATTGTTATTCCATGAATTTGATGAAAATATTATCAAATCACGGTTAGAATTGGCTAATTATATTTTACATCTAACCATGTTAATTTGATATCAATAATTGGCATATTATTTGTTAATAGAGCCTAATAACTATCACTTCTATTTTTATATGTCTATAAAAATTTAGAATTGAAAATTAGTATATAATTCTTAGAGATAATGTAATTTTAACTTAATAAAAAGTTTCATTCATAAAATGAGAAGTGAGAAGTCACTACTACTTCATTTCCATTTTACAAATTGACACATCTTTCTTAAAGTAATTACTACCTTATAAATATATGTAAATACTTTGGCAGGTTTATAGATTTTGAATTTCATGAAATTAATGATTATCACAATAGTCTCCGTGATGTATACCAAGCGTCAACAAAAATTCTTTGCAAGTTAAATGTTTAACATCAACTTTCTTCAAAAATTAAATGTGACTTAAAGTATTATCCAGTAGGCACTTTATTTTGTAGTTTAAAATTAAACAATAATTCCCAGAAATAAATATAGATATAGATTTATACTATATAATAAATAATAAACTGTATAATAAGTAACAACTGTAATGCCTCGGTTACTTTTTTCTGGATACTAGAACAAAATACCCAACACTGAAAGTTAAAAAGGAAAAAATTTATTTCGCTCACAGTGTGTTGAGGTTTCAGTCTGTAATCAGGTGACCTCAAGGCAGTGTGGCATAGCACAAGGGCAACACTTCAAGGTGACAGAAGACATCAAAAGCAAGAAAAGCAAAATTTGGGAGAGCAAGCCTCCTTTTCTCCCTTGCATTGTATTCCACTGTAGGGTGGAATACACTCACACCATCTCTGTGCCCTCCTATAGCACAAGGTCAGGACAAAGTAAGAACCCTGGCCCCCTGCTGAGTTCCTTAGTTAAGCTTCTCAACTTCTCAAATTGACACAATGCATCAACCATTACATATAATAACTATCATAACCATTAGGTGATATGATGAAATGCTTTTCCTAATTGTACTCTATCCCAAATAAAGAGTTTGTAAATCCTTTGGGATTTCTTAAATGGTAATAAGGTGAATTTTAGTGGGTCCTATATAGCTTCAGTAAGGAAAACAGTCATCAGAAGAACTGCCACTGTGTAGCGACTTGTTGGGCTTCAAGGAAAAACAAATAGAGAGAGTATTTAGAAAATAAATAATAGCTCAGGTGAGGTAGTGGACTATTACTGGTTGGCAAAGGACCCAAAGAATAATAGTAGAGGTGTTTATTTATGCCTTTACAAAGATATTATTACCAGACACAAGGTTGCCTAGTGACTAAAAGTTGAAATAGAGCAGGCAGAATGTTTTTCTCAAGTCTGAAGTAGCTTGACAGCTTTAGTCACTCTGACCAGCTTCAGCTGGTCCCAGCATCCATTTCAGTCTTAGTCCTGGACCTTCCGAAAGGAGAGTGGAAATAGTGATATAGTCAACTGCTCAATAGTCAACAATGTGCCAATCATGCAATCATGCTTAAGCAATGCATTTAATATGGAAACCCCTTAAAATGTATTCTCATAAGTTTAAGACTGGCTGAATCCTTTGAATTTGCTGGGAAGTTAATATATCCAAAGAGAATATGAAAAAGGTTGTTGCCACTTTCTGGGTTATATATCACCCAATATATATTTTTCATTTAGATGTATCTCAGTCATATCTTTTATAACAAACAGGAGAGTATATGTAAAGCATTTTTATGAGTTCTCTAAGACATTGTAAAGAAGTATTGAACATTATTAAGGGATCATAGGAATCCCATGATTAGCCAGTTGATCAGAAGGAAGTACAGATGGATAGGGACTTTCACTCAGCACATGGAATGGAATGGAATGGAACGGGATGCTAAATAGGTACCACTCAGGACCCCCCTCCTGTTCCTCTCTCAGACAGGAGCTTTTGTTCCTTCAATAAATATATTCTGCTCTAAAACAAGATAAATAGGTAGATAGATGACAATGGAATTTGTAATTTTAAAATTGTATTCTTAAAAACTTCAACTTCATGACCACAAAAGTTACATGAACCTTTTAATGTTCCATGAAGGGTTAACAGATTCCACTCAAAAAATAAGGGTCTTTAAAATATATTACACCTATATGCTGAGCTTTGGACTCATGATTTTCACCTATAAATTGTCTTGCTCCAACAGTTGTATATCTTTAAGAAAGCAGTAATATTTATGGGTAGCATTTCCCAGCTTAAAACACAGGTAAACAATTTGCATTCTAATATAGCCCACTAAAAGAATAACCTTATAGACAATAGAAATATATACCTTGATTACTCAATTTGAAGGGACCTTTGAAACCACATTAAAAAAATCCCAATCCAAGACCATAATGCACATCTCTGCCTGCACTTTATTGTCTGAGTGTGTGTTTTATAAAGATTTGTGTAACAAACTTTTTTATACTGCTCATTGATATGTCTTGAAAATTCATTTCCTGTGACAGAATTCAGCAAACCTACAAATTACTGAATCTCTACCAGTTCTTTAAGAACTCATCTGATGATGGGACTAAGCTGCTAAACCTATGAAGACTGATACTAACTCTGGATTGTTAAAGTCAGAATTCTGTTGGATTGTTGAAACTTTGCTATGGTTTGCATATGATTGTTCCTACCAAAAGTCACAGGGAGGCTTGGTCAATAGGAAGATGGTAGAACCTCTAAGTAGTTTTGGAGTCATAAATGAGCTGAGTTCATGAAGAGATTAGTGCCATGTCTTAGGATTGAATACTCATTCTTGCAGTACTGGATTACTACACCAATTCCTAATAGCACACTCATTTGCTGTAAATTCATCAGTAAATGAATCCACCAATGAGTCTAGCATCCTCCATGATACAAAAGTCTCTCAAAAACACCATTTCTGGGCTTATAGGAGTTTGGGGGTCATTCTTGTTCTAAACCATAACATGGCCTGAAATAATATCTCCCAAACAAGGTTTAATTGATATTTTTAGCAAGGAACTAATAAATTTATTTTAAATGGGATACAAGAACAAAATGTGAAAACAAAGGATGAGTACAATTTAATTCTTTCCTTGAGATTTATAAACTATGCTTTAGAAATGAAGCAAAAATGTATAACATTATACAATATGGAACCCAACATATATAGAGAAAATATTTAAGATAATTATATGTAAACAGTGGAAAATAAATAGGCTTAAAGTATGACAGAGTTTCGACACTTTATGTTGCAAAATGTCAACTAGCAATGATACATACATAAAATATTTTGATGTTTTAAAGAATATTTTAAAAGTATATTGTAATATTTTATCAGCACCATGCTCTAATCAACTGAGCTAACCGGCCACCGTATTGTAATATTTTAAATAATAAATTTCTAGACTTTGTTAGAAAACTGTGAACAATAGACAGTGATACATATAAAATATTTTGATGTACCATTATAAAAATGTCAGCACATATAGATTTAAAATATCACTAAAGATAAACAAAAATAGTTCTAAAAGTTGTTCAAATAATCCACATGAAAGCAGGAAGAATAAAAAGCAGAGAAATGAAAAGATAGGAAACTAAAGTAAAATGAAAATGAATCTAGGCCTATATTTTTCACTCTGTACTAAAATTTTAAAAAATGGATAAAATACCTAGATAGAACAGGAAGACAGAATCTACTGGAAGACAAAGTAGGTGAAGTTCTTTAGACATACATATAGTAAAGGACTTTCTGGACAGAACCCCTACTGGACAAGTAATGCCAACAACCAACAAATGGGACTATGCCAAATTAGGGAGCTCCGGCACATCAAAATAAACAACAATGTGAAGAGACAACTACAGAATGGGGAAAATTGTTGCCAGCTATTCCATAAACAGAGAACTAACATCAAGAATATATACATAAAACAAAAAGACTCAGCAGAATAAAAGACCCAGTCACAAATTGGACAATATAAATGAGTGAAAATTCTCAAAGGAAGAAATATGAATGGCCAATGGGTGCCTAAAATTTTGGTATCTTTGGCAATTTTGAGAAATGTAAATAAAAACAACATTGAAATCCTATTTTACTTGAATGAGAATGTTACCATCAAGATCTCAAAAACAACAAATGCTGGCAAGATTGTAGGGGGAAAGGAACTCTTCTATATCATTGACAAGTGTAGAAGAGTGCTATCACTTTGAAGTTATTATGAAGAATCCTCAAAAAATCAAAAATAGAAATTTCATGTGATCCAGCTATACCTCTTGTGGATGTCTTAATGAGTTTAAAACATCATATTATATTCACACATGCACAGCCATGTTCATACCACCATAATTCATGATAAGTAAGTTATAGAACCAGGCTATATCTGTATCAACAGATGAATGGATAGCTATAGGGGAGGAAAAATTTGAATGATTTGTAGTAAAATGAATATGCTTTGAGCCAATAATGATAGTGCAACAAATCAGACAAGGAAGGTAAAATATTGTAGTTTCTCTTATATGAGAAACTCAAAATGTAATTTAAAGAACAAAATGAACAAAAAATGATAGTATACAAGGAGATAGAATTTGTAGAGATGGAAAGGAGATCTGAGTATGGAAGGAGACGGGAGGGGAAGGGGAAGTGAAGTAAGAAGGATGAAGGTGCATTATGTACATGTACCAATACCCCACAATGAATATATTCACTGTGTATGGCAAACATATATCAATAAAAGATGTTAAAAAACAAAATTAGTTAACATGAGTTTTAGGTTAATGAACCACATCTAACTATTATAATTAGGCTGTAAACAAGCAGATAAAGAAAATGAGGGACAATGGAGTTACAACATTTGCCTAAAAGTGATGTATATGGGCTTAATCTTAATCAAAATGGCTCCACAGCTCATGAATATTTATGATGATGGAATAGCAGACATAGAAGCACCCAGATAATATCAAGATTCAGTAACAAAAACACACAGATAAATTTCAAATAAACACACTACAGTGGTTGAGTAGTTCTTATCCTCCTGTCTGGAGAGAGAGCTCCACCTGACCTCAACTTTCTCTTATCTTTATTTTTCTATCTTCTCACCATTCCCCTCCCCTTGGAAACTGCAAGGCCACATGGACCAAAGTAGTTTTGAGTGAACTTTAAATCTAATGTGTGTTTCCTCAAAAAGGAAGAGGAAAGCAAAAAAAAAAAAAAATACAATGAAAGTCATGTGAAGATGGAGACATAAATTCAATTAATGGTGCCACAAGCTAAAATCACCAGCAGCAAACGGAAGCTGGAGAAAAGCAAAGAAGGATTCTCTTGTACAGCCTCCAGAACATGCATTGCTTTCCTATCACCTTTATTTGTGATTTCTCAGAATTATTAAAATATAAATTTCTGTAACTTTAAATCACCCAGTTTATGCTACACTAATGTAGGAGCTTTAGGAAGTCAATGCATCAGTTTACAGATTTGTATCTGCACATGTTGATCTCCAAAGTGACCTTCTCCATCTGTGTCCCCTTTCCTCCAAGATAATCCCCAGAACTGTTTATTCTCTTTCTATATAGCTCAAGTGAGCTTCTAGCACTACCTCCTCTGGTTACCCTGATCCTCCCTGGTGTGTCATAATGTCTTCCCACACACCACATTGAATCTCTATCCAGCCAATTAAAACTGTGGTACCTGGGACTTGAAGAGCTCAGTGGATTTTTGCTGACAGAATTGTCTTCAGTGGACTCTAAGCTTATGTGTCACCTGGAGGGTGGGTGGCAGGCAGAATATCTCACAGTATGGAGTTTTCTAGGTTTTGAGGAAGTCATGGGAAAGGGCCTACTTTGGTACTGCTCTAGTGCCTTTTGTCTTCTCCAACGTCATACTACTCTCAACTGCTACTCAGCCTTGGGACTTAATGAGTTTTTTCAATGTCTGGTTCTGTTCCCCAATAAAGAGCATGTCCTTGTTAATTTTTCCCCAAGAGCCTGCTGGTCCTATCTCAGTCATTGCCCTGTGAATGATTCTCTAGCTCTCGATTTCCCTAGTTTCCTGATTTACAAAGATTTTGCTCACTGATCTCCCTCTTCCAGTGAGAAGGGAGTTAGGGAAGATGGGCACTGGACAGTGATTGCTAGGCTAGGTGCTCAGGAACCACAGCAGCTTGGTCACATCTTTTCACCATCTTTTCAAGATGGCATGTTCACCAGGCCCAGGTTGTAAGCAATTTCCAGATCAAGGGGTAGTCCTGCTTCTTTTTCTATATGTCCCTGATACCAGAAATTATCTGGTGGGGTTCTCCTTCAGGTTGCCTTTTTCTACTTGGTCCTATGCCCACCTCATGATCCAGTAAATGTACTTTTTAGTGTACATATTGTGAGTGTCCCATAAGCCTCACTGCTTCTATTTAGCCACTACAGAAACTTGAAGAAATCTTGCCTCATTATATTAATTGTTAATGGGCTTTGACCATTGTGTTGCCCCTTGTAGCTAAAATACATAGCATTATTAAAATACATAGTATTTTATTCTGTCATCATACCTCTAGGCAAGAGATTAGTAGTCTTAGGCCAGGTCCCTAATACAAAACTATCCCCATAGTCCAGTACCAAAGGACTGGATGCGGACTCAAATACATAGCAACTCATCTGTAGTAGAATGTTAAGATAGGATTTGGGGCAGACATAAAAACCAACATCCAGCTACATCCGTAAGTCACATTGGAGAAAGTCATTTTTGAGACAAGCCTTGGTACCAGTGAGAAAGCTATCAAACACAAGAAAAATACAAGCAACAACATGGAAAGTAAATTAACATTTAAAACATAGAAAATGACAAGATGCACAGAAAAATATTTCAAATAAGTAACCTAGGTATATACCATAAAGAACTACAAAAAATAATACTTAATTAAATATAAACCTAGCAGAAAGAAAGCAATTGATTTAGTTATAGCAGAGATAAATGGATTAGGACTAGAAAGACAATAGAATCAACAAGGCCAACAGCTGGTTCTGTGAGATGTTCAAATAAATTGAAAGCTAGAATGATAAAAGACAGAAGAGACAAGTTTTAAATAATTAAATCATTAGTGAAAATGGAAATGCTACTGCAACCTTATGGAAATAAAAACGGTTACAAAATAATACCAAGAACTGTTGTATGCTAAAAAGTACATAATTCATACAAAATAGACAAGTTTCTAGAAAAACACAAATGACCACAAGTTATTGAAGAGCAAATGAGAAAAAAAAATCAGTCTCTATAGATTTTTAAGCAAGTAAAAGAAGTTGGATCAGTAATGAGAAATTTTACAACAAAAAAGTCTGTGGTCAGATGACTTTATTTATTTATTTTTTGCAGAACCAGGGATTAAACTCAGGCCCTTGTATTTGCCAGGCAAGTGTTTATTCTACTGAGCTATCTTCCTGGCTCCTAGATGACTTTATTGATGAAATATACCATATATTTCAGGGAGATATAACCCCAGTTCCTCTCAAATTCTTCCAATTATTGAAATTTAAAAACACTTTGAAACTGGCCAAAAGGTAAAAGTAGTATAAAAACATAAGTGAGGTTTTTAATGAATTGTACATGAAACATAGGGTTGAAATGTTTAAAGTGTGAAGATTTATTAAACACAAATATCAGCAATGGGAATTCACATAAAAAGACATATGCACAAAAAACAGACTGTAGCATACAAAACCTACAACAAACAATAAAGTATAAATAATAATTGAGAGAAAATGACATCTTAAACAAGAAAGCAACTAAAGTGACTAGATATCATAGGAGTATAATTTTGGAGAATATGTAAATATATATGTGGGTATATGCAATTAAAAATCAATACTCCAAGTGCAGATAAGCACATTTGGAGAACATGTACCAATCTACTGATAGAGGATTCCTTTAGATCAGAGGATAAGGATCAAGAAGTTTAGAGATACAATTTAATTGCTCTATGATTTGATCATATACATACATCCTTATTCTTTAAAATACTATAAATCTGGAAAAAAGTCAAAATAATAACATGAACAAATTTGCAATCAGATTGATTTAGAAATATGTACATGTCAAAAAGCAACAGACAGCGATTAAACACAACAAAGACATATTTTATCCAGTATTATTTCAATAGGAGAAAAAGACTCTAACACAAGTGAGCTCATTGTGAAATTCAAGGACAAATGTGGATTATTCTGCCACAGAACAAGTGAGGCAGTAAAGGGATTCTTATTAACTTTGTGCAAATGTATTCTTCTCCAAGATTAGACAAAATCATTAAGTATCAATAGTGGGAGATATAGAACTAGACAGTATATGAAGAATGATAGTACATCAAAGAAAGGGTGATAAAATTAGCATAGCTCTGTGCTAAAACTTGCTCCAACAGGTGAAGGTAAAGGACTCCAGGATGAGAATAAATCAAAAAGAGAGTTCAAATGAACCTAAATTTGGTCAAGGAGAGAATTTTGGCACTCACACATACATATCATTTTCAAAATATATACAAAACGTGCAGTTTAATTAGAGAAACAGGTTAAAAGAATTGCTTTAATGCAGTAGAATTGCTTTAATGTATTTGTGTATGTGAGTGGATGTCTATGGGTGAGGCATAACAAAGTTGTGTGTATGTAACTAGGTTACTAAATCCATCACCCCATATACATACTCTTTGGTGCAACTTTCTCTCCATCTTAGGTAGAACCTATACTTTCTATCTCTAAACTTAGACATGCCCAGAATGATATATTTAGAGGGATTCATGCCATTAGACAGACATTTCAACAAGGCCACAGGTGATATAGTGAAACTCAGGTCCCCATTTCCCTACTATCACGCTTGATCAGTCTCCACATGGAATACCTAAAGCAGCAAGTTGGAAAAGAATCTCTTTATCAATCTTATTTTGGGTTCCTCCTTTCTTAAAAATCAATAATCCCAACTTTTGAAATGGGGAAATGTATACTATTTTTTAGAATAATTCAAGAAACAGTTTGGTTAGTACATAACCAATGCTGATTCAAAAATTCTTATATATATTTTAAAAAATTAAACAGAAGCATCTTTTGGTATTGACACCATGGATTTTGTTAATTGCACATATACTCTATCTGCTCTATCCCTTCATAACATTAGCTAATCAGGCCACCACGACTCTAAGAGACCATGCCTTTTCATAGTGCCTATATGGTCTCACTACCATCTCTGTCATTTTCTGTCCAGGAGCCTATGAATACAGCTGCTCAGACACCATTTGCTTATTCATGTTCAGAGCTCAGAGGCAGGCTGTTTCATAGCAACAGAGGCTCAGAGCCAAATACAGAAACTGGAGGGAATAGCAACCACAGGTAATGCTAGATTTATTTCACAAGTGAATAAAAATTGTACCTTCAAAACACTCAGAAGCAGCAATATTCCTCCTCTACCAAGGCCTTCCCGTCCCCCCCACTGAGATGTGCAGAGTTATCTGTGCTTTGAGGAAATGGCATCATTGCCTAATCTCTTTTTCCAGGATCCACCTGATCTTATTAAGACAAAGGGCTTCCATTTTCCCAAGATATGTTTTGTACACACACAGGATACCTGTCCATCTTCAGAACCACCTTATAAGGTACTGGTGTGTCAGTTCCCTTCCTTGAAATGAGGAAACTTCCTCCAAGATGTCTAGAACCAGAGCTGTCTTGCTTCAAAAGTCAGCTAGCACTAATTGATGAGATGAGCACATGAGTTGATCAGAGACTTAGTAGGGCTGGATTCTAGTTCAGACTTAGGAAATCATTTAAGAATGCTATAAAGTTCCTAGGACAACATCTAGCTACAATGTACTATAGTGAAAAGTCCTTCCCACACTCTTACTGTTCCATTCAAAGAATTAAATAGAACAATCTGTGGATGTGAAAGCTTAACAATTATTTAGGGCAAAAGAAGAAAATAAGAAAAAGAACAAAAGATGTGCTCAAGAAGAGTGTTCTGAAAACAAGTGGTCTGGACAGTGAGCATGAGCAAGTTAATGTAGGAAAAGTATGCCCTACAGAAAGTAAGGTGGGCCGGTGGAAAGGCTCACAGCAGCCATGAGCTTCATAGCCACTATCTTTTATATCACCCATTCTGACATTAGATCTAGGCAATCCCAATAAAAATAATCTTGGCCTTTTGCCAGAAGATTGGTACCAAGTGCAAAGCTTGTCTTGATCTCATATCAGAAGGTTTCTATCAGGTTCAACAACTAGAAACTTATCTTATTAAAAGGTTTTTGCACATTGGATTTATAAGGCAGAAAATCTGAAGACAGCATTTTCCATAGTTAACGAGTCTGCTACTATAAACACAGGTGCACATATATCACTGTGGTATGATGTTTTCAATTCTTTGGGGAGATAATGAGAAGGGAAACCGCTTGAGCAAATAGAATCTCTAATCTTAGCTTTTTGAGAAACCTTCACACTGATTTCACAGTGGTTTTACCAGTCTACACTCCCACCAACAGTACAGAAGTGTTCCTTTTCCCCTCATGGCCCCTCAAATTGTTACTGGTCAATTTCTTGATGACAGTCACTTTTTCTGGGGTAAGATGGAATCTTAGGATACTTTAAATTTCCATCTCACAAATGACCAATGATGTTCAGCATTTTTTAACCTATTTATTTACTATTTGCATTTTTTCATCTGAGAAATGTATATTTATCTCAGATGCCCATTTTTTGATTGGGTCTTTGAATCTGGGGAGTCTCATTTTCTTTAACTCTTTGTACGTACTTGAATGAAGTCCTTTGGCTGAGGGAAAGTTGGCAAAAGGCTTTTCCCCCCACCCTTCTGTGTATTTTCTTTTCACTCTCCTGGTGATTTCTTTCAATGTGCAAAAACCTTTTAATAAGATAAGATCCTAGTTGTTGGAAATACTTAAATATTTTTTAAGTATTTTCCCTATGGTCTGTGTTTTGTTCATGAACTCTTTCCTGTATCTATGCATTCAAAATTTCCACCTGCATTTTCTTCCAGTAGATTTATTTTTTAAAATTTATTTCTTATTTTATTTAAGTACAAATACCAATCAGTTTTAAGACACCTTAATATGACAGATTCGATAAATTAATACATTGCAAACTGTTTTCATACTATTTTGGTATTGTACAAAGTGCATACATGTTATACTTACAGACATTATTATAGCAGATGTTTCTTATCAGTAACTTGAGTGTAGCTATTTACATATCTTATTTTTTATACCTGAATTATATAAAAATTCAATAATTATTTTTCTAGTGGATGACCATAGTACTAGAAGCCGACATAATATCCTGTCCAACCACCATTAGTGCAAATCTTGCCTCTCATAGGATTATGTAGAAGCACAGCGTTATCTATTCCAACTGTACTGTCTATACATACACATCATGATTTTTTCTTCCTATACCCTTTTCTTTGTCTACACCTGGCAAAGGTGGGCACTCCATTGTCATTCAACTAACTTAGGTGCTTGAACTCGACACCACAATCCAACACAGTCCAGCATTCCACAACAATAGTGAGTTATTCAAAGAAGATGTCGACCACAGCCATTTACACCGCAGCTTAATATTATGGGCCCGCGATGTACACTTCATTTTATTCTTATGTGGTCAGTGAAGTCCCCTCAGGGTTTATCTTGTAGTCCTGTACATTATTCTGTAGATCTTTTGTCTGTGTCATCCATGTGGATGAGTCACGGCCAATGTTTGACCAGTTTGCTCTCTGTGAGAGCCTGAGAGAAAGTTTTCTCTGCATGTGACTCTCCTCAGGCACACTACAGAATTTTAATCTCTTTCCTCTGTGGCTCCATAATCTCCTTGTTCAGAAAATTTAGAGCTCAGCTGAATTTCATGATGTTGCAGTACAGGTTCTCCTATGTCCCGAGTCTTCGCTGACCTTGAAAGGCTAGAGCCCAAATGTTGGTTGGCCTTGTGGCTCTTCTATTTCTCCGATTCTGATTTGTGAACTTAGGTTGTTAACCATCCAGAAGAAAAGCTGATTAGTATACTGCAGCATATGCCATTCACTTTGCCTTATCTGACTCAATTGATTTTACTTGTTGTACATTTCCTTTTGTATTTCTGCTTTTTGCTTGTTATACTAGGGAGACTATACGATATTTACACATGTGTGTCTGGTTTATTTCACTTATGAGTATATGTTCAAGTGGCATCCACTTCAGTATAAACGCTTCAAACTTATCAATTTTAATAGCTGAGTAATACTCCATTATATAGAAATACCACATCTTTTTCAACCATTCCTCATGTGATGGACATCTTGGTTGTTTCCAAGATTTTCCTATCACAAATTGTGCTGTGGTACAATATAGGTACACATATATCACTATGATACAATGTTTTCAGATCCTTTGGGAAAATTCCCAGTAGAGGGATAGTCGGCTTGAATGGGATTTCTAGTCCTACTCTTTTGAGGAGTCTCCACACTGACCTCCACAATGGTTGTACCAGTCTACATTCCCACCAGCAGTGGAGAAGCTTTCCCTTTTCTCCACAACCTCTCCAACATCTGTTGTTGGTTGATTTCCTTATGATAGCCATTCTTTCTGGAGACAGATAGTATCTCAGTGTTGTTTTTATTTGCATTTCACGGATGACTAGCAATGTGGAGCATTTTTTCATATATTTATTTGCTTCTTTAATTTCATCCTCTGAGAAGTGTGTATTCATCTCAGATGCCCATTTCTGAATGAGGTCTTTAAATTTGAGGACCATGTTATATCTTAGTTCTTTATATATTCTAGACAGTAGTCATCTGTCTGATTGCTTATTATTTAGGATTTTTTCAAAGTTTGTTGGTTGTCTTTTCACTCTGTTGACAATTTCTTTTGACATGCAGAAGCTCCTTAAGAAGAGTTGATCCCAGTTGTTGATTCTTTCCAGTGCTTCCCATGCAAATATATGTTTGCTCATGAACTGTTTATCTACCCCTATGTCTTCAAGAGTTCGTCCTACTTTCTCCTCTAGGAGATTGAGTGTTTCTGTTTTAATGTTTAGATCTTTAATCCATTTTGACTTGAACTTAGTGCATGGAGAAAAAGCTGGGTCAAGTTTTAGTTTTTGGCTTGTAGAAAGCCATGTTTTCCAGCACCTTTTGTTAAAGAGGCTATCTTTCTTCCAGTGAGCTTGTGTAGCCACTTGTCGAAGATAAGATGGCTGAGTGTTTTTGTAGATGTCTCTGTGTCTTCTAATCTATTCCACTGATCCTCAGGTCTATTTTGTTGCCAATACCATGTTGATTTTATCACAGTGGCTTTGTAGTATAATTTCAAATCAGGAATTGTGATGTCTCCTGCCTTGTCTTTATTGGCCAAGATTGCCTTTGCTATTCTTGGTCGTTTGTGGTTCCAAATAAATTTCAGGATTGATTTCTCTATGTCTGGGAGGTATGTTGGTGGCAGTTTGATAGGGTTTGTATTAAATCTGTACAGCAATTTTGGGAGTATGGCCATCTTCACCATGTTGGTTCTTCCTATTCAGGAGCATGCAATATCTTTCCATTCTCTGAAATCCTCTATAATCTCTTTTCTTAGGGTGTTGTAATTTT